>JACEVL010000896.1:0-49594 GCA_020284085.1 Aporrectodea caliginosa
AGGAAGGAAGAGGAAGAGGAAGAGAAGAGAAGAGGAAGAGAGGAAGAGAAGAGGAGAGGAAGAAGAGAAGAGGGAAGAGGAAGAGGAAGAGGAAGAGGAAGAGGAGAGAGGAAGAAGAGGAAGAGGAAGGAAGAGGAAGGAAGAGGAAGAGAGGAGGAAGAGGAAGAGGGAAGAGGAGAGGAAGAGAGAGAGGAGAAGAGGAAGAGGAAGAGGAAGAGGAAGAGGAGGAAGGAAGAGAGAGAGGAAGAGGAAGAGGAAGAGAAGAAAGAGAAGAAAGAAGAAAGAAAGAAGAAGAAGAAAGAAAAGAAAGAAAAGAAAGATTCGAGTTTGGCAGCTAGCCATACGATAGGCAATATTTTAAATTTTTCGTATAGGTCAAAATGATGTTTTGATCGATAAGAACTGTTATGGTTGTCTGTAAATTTACTTTGTCTGTTTCTGTGTATTTTTAAATCTAAGACAATAGGTACCTGAAAGAAACTGATTCGGAACAAATTAAAAAGGTAACTGAACAAAATCGTCGCCAAGTTTCTCAAATCCTGAAGTTGAAAGCTGATCATAATGAAGATCAGGCGAATTTGAAAGCACAGTTGCGAGAAAACAAGAGTAAGATGGACTCCTTGAATTCTGATAAGCAGAAACTTCTGGAACGGATTGCAGCTTTGTCTGAACAAAATAATCGCCAATCAACACTCCGAGGGCAAGTCGCATATATTCTGTCTCATCCAGCCAGCCAATTTTGCATTCTAGCAATTCTTTTTGGCGTGTACCTGCATTGGAAGATGGTTTCTGAAATTCATATACTTCAAGAACAGAATGCAGCTTTGATTGGACAAAACCTCCATCAAGCTTCGCGACTCGATATGTTGGAAACTGATTCTAAAGCACAACTTGAGCGTTTCAATAAGTTGGAAACTGATTCTAAAGTACAATTGCGAGAGTACAAAATTAAGTTGGACGACATGACTTCCGAAAATCTTCTTCTTCGAGATCAGATTGCATTTGCAAACGAACAGAATGGATTCCTGCAATCTCAGATAAGACAGATGAATAACGAGTTTAAACAGAAAGATGAGCAGGCCATGACAGTCCGCTTACAGGAAAGCAAGTTTCACAAAGAAGGTATGAATTACTTGGTTCGATGTCTGCGAGATAAAGACAGCGCATCGGAGACATTCACTGGAATCAACCTATTCTGGGGAGCAGTACAAGTGGGCTACACCACCAAGAGCGGGCTCGATAACTGCTTGATAATGTACGAGGCTCGATACCATCAGCCAATTCCGTATCAGTTAGAATAGATCAATAACGTGGCAGATGTAGCATCAAGCATGCACACACGCTTAGACTAATTATAGTCATGTGAAAAATAGAAGTCTTCGAAAGAGGACTCGGCATTAGCAGTGACTTAGACAATTGCTTGAAGATGTTCAGCAGTCGATTCCCACAGCAGCTTAATTAGTCTTTTGTTGGAGATCAGTTGAATTGGTTAATTAGTCACTTCTATAGCGCCAATGTCTAATGCACAAGGCGTCAACCGATGGCGCACCAAATCGTTTAAGTCGTTGTAAAGATGCACTTGATGACTTTCAGTTCGAGACACTGTCTTAAAAGCATAATGTTAAGATATAATATGTACGGATGAGCCGATTGGCATTTTTGCCGATTTCCGATTCCGGATAGTTAGCCTGCTTATTTGGCCGATTCCGATTCCGATCCGAATAATTTGCAATATTCATCTTTATTTGCATAGATATTATATATATATATATATATATATATATATATATATATCTGCACTGAACTATTTAAAAGAAATTAACATTTGTAAGTTTGAAACCGCGGGCGCGTGGCATAAGAAAAAAGCCATTTTGTTGACACGTCGAGTAACAATATTTCATTATTTATACGGACTTTTAATAATTAAAGATTAAAGATTACCGCAGGAGCTCGCCAAAACAGGTTACTATTTCTGTATTAATGAAAAAAAAAAGAAATTGCTTTTGGTCAAAAATATTACTTTTTTGGTATTTGGATCGGTAGTCCTGAGATCGCCGATTCCGATTAATGCCGATTAGTGCAAAATCCAGCCGATTCCGATTTCCGAACGGATAATCGGCTCATCCCTAATAATTTGATAATTAATCAGTGACAGACATAGCTTATATTTTAGTTGTGTAAATAATGAATTCAGTGAGATAAAATTCTTATGTGATTTTTGTTTGCTATGGTATTAACCCTCGGGCTACCACCCCCTCTACGTTTTTATGCATAATTTTTTTTCCATATGGAATATAATTTTTGCATTTCATGTAGCTGTAGCAGATTCATTGGCGCACATTTTGAGGTAAACATCATGGTGGTAGCCCACGCCATTCAAAAGTTATACCTGATATACCCGAGGCACCAGAGGGGTGGATACCACCCCCCTTAGTTTTTCGACTATAGCTTATTGAATATTCTTCCTAGAAGAGAAACAATTATACCATTCTTTAGAGGGAATGCAGGGCTTCATTTGCATATCTACATCTTTGTCTTATGAAAACAGGGAAGTGATCAAAATAAATAATAATACGCGTAATCTGTGTGAAAATGGCTGAATACAGCATTACAACGTAAACCGATATATTATATGTATGGATATATATGTATGGATGTACATTTATACTATATAAACATGTGTAGGGATGATTGTGTGTATCTTTATACATAGATCAGTTTCAAAACACACATAATCTTATATTTGTTTATCCAAAAAGTAAAAAATGTACGCAATAATATAAAATATCGCTAATTAATGGGTTCCGTTGTTAAAAGTGATGTAATTTCGAGGTACATTCACATAATGTACAACTAAATATACTATTCTTTGCAGAAATGAATGCTGAATCCATTGCTATATTACAAGTTATGATATGTGAAACCAAACACGAAATCCAGGGGGTGGTAACCACCCCTTGGTAGCCGATGTCACGAAAAAGCTTGGTAGTCCGAGAGTTAAGACTTACAAATATAATGCCTACTACCGACAGGCCTAACTGTTCGCTTTGCAATAACTTACCTGTACAACATTTATCACAACAGTGAGATGACAACTATTTACAAATACTGATCTTGACGACGATTTCACAATTTTATAAATAAAAAAGTAATAATAAATAAACTTATAATAACGAAGTTGGTGATGTCTACAACGATTATGATATTAATATGTGTGGGACACACAAATAATGAATTAAGTAAGACGCAGTTTTAATGTGACTTCTATGATCATAAACGGATGTTCTCTTGAACCAATGAAATGTTTATCAGAATGACCGAATTTTGCAAACAATTAGGGGCCTACATCGAAACCTTTTGAAATGTAGTCTAATCCTACTTACATTACTCAAAGTAGAAACTTGAGTATGATTCACCGAAAAGCAGACGCTTAACTGGTTATTTGTTTAAACAGCATCAATATATTAAGACATCGGTAACTTTAATGTTGGGTGGTACCGTAATAAAGCGATAAAGCGGTGAGTCTGGAAACGAAAACAAGAATTGTTAAAGCAATGATAATACCTGTGGTGCTGTACGGGTGCGAGACTTGGACAAAAACCAAAGCACTAGAGAAGAAAATCGAAGCATGCGAAATGTGGATTTGGAGGAAAATGCTGAGGGTCCCCTGGACCGAGAAGAAAACAAATGAACATATACTGGAAGAGATAGGACACTTAAGAGGAGAGATGACATTGAGACAAAGAGCGGCGAGACAAAAAGTGATGTATTTTGGCCATGTGATGCGGGCGGACGGCATGGAAAAGGAGATGATGCTGGCGTGTGGGGAGGGAAGACGAGGAAGAGGACGACCAAGAAAGAGATGGATGGAGGAGATACACGAGACGATGATGATGAACATTCCGGAGCTGAGAGAGGCGACGAGAGATCGGAACACATGGAGAAGGCTGACTATGACGGTCGCTAGGATTCAGCGAATCGACAGCACAAGGTGACAAGGTGACCGTAATAAGATAGCCGATCATTAGAGCGCTCACCTTGTAGCGCGGAAGAGGGAAGAGTACGGGTTTGAGCCTCATCGTCCCCTGCGACGCTTACTGTGCAGGGACCTTGAGCAAGTCATTCACTCACAATTGCTCAGCGCCATCAATTGATGCTTGGTCATTAGAAAGTGGTGCTTAACAAAGCATAACAATGATGATGATGATGTTGATGATGATGATGATGATGACGACGACGACGACGACGACGACGACATGATGATGATGATTATGATGATCTTAAAGTGGTAGTTGTGATCTTAATGCATGCTGTGAGCAGAACGGTTACGCCTCGATAGTCCGAAGGTTCGATAGTCCGAAGGTTCGATAGTCCGAAGGTTCGATAGTCAGAAGATTCTGTAGTACGACATTAATCCGACATAAAATCGTTGCGTGAATTCAACTTCTACATACACTGCAATATCTTTTCATCATTCCAACTTTCATTTAAACAGTGATTATTTTCATCAATCCAACTTCTATTTAAGCAAGAATTCTGTTAATTAATCCAACTTCCACTCAAGCAAGAATTATTTTCATCCGTCAAGCTACTACGAATCTTCGGACTATCGAACCTACGGACTATCGAACCTTCGGAGTACCGAGCAGAACGACTTTAGAGTTTGTGTTCAATTCCTGCTAATGTCAGACACCACTTAAGAGTGTGTGTTTATCTTGTCGCAGTGTTTTCTTTGACCAGATATCTGTCTGTTGTCAAAGCACACTGCACACAATTTGTCGTTTTGCCACCAGACATGCTTGACTAAGGTTTCAAAGAGCCTCAATAACGTCAATAATTATTATAATCCACAAAAACTGTGATTCTTTACTAGACAGTCAGTGTACGTTAACGTTAACACTGTAGCAGTGTCTAGTATGTCCATAGAATCCATGGATAGTGGTAGGCGTGAAGGTAGCCTCGAACTTCTATCTTGGCCTATCCGTTCTTAAAACTCTCGGCGCTTTAGGCTCTTGAGTATTTTTCGTTTGGCTGGAGGAGAGTGCCTCCAAGAACACCTACAAGAAGGCGCCAAATAAATGCCTGCTTAAACCACATTACAAATATACAGTACAGGCTACACCAATACATCGAATATGGAAAATTCCATCACGACCAAGCCATCAGTTGTGCAGCCAGTGAACAGTGGTTATAGTACTATATATAGGCAGTCGTAATTCCCGTCGTTTTCAATATTATGCGGCATGTAAAAATAATAGCCTAAGCCACTGAGATGACGAAGAATATTATAGCCCCAAAAGCCAGGCCTGAGACAGCCCTGGGTATTAAATGTTAGTGGATACATTTGATATGCCTGGCATTATGAGGGAATGTGGCCAACCCTCTCCCTCGCCGCCTGAGCTTCCCACTGAGTGTGCAATCAGTGTACTGATACAGCCGAGTCGGCTATACAGGGCGCAAGTGGAACCGGAATCTGGAAACAGGTTTCCATCTTGGCGGGGAATTGCACCTCCGACCGTCCATCACGCTAACCACTATTTATCGTATACCTCGTAGCCAACAAAAGGAGTCTTTCACCGTGTATATGGGTTCTCTCGCTTCACTGATAGCAAATCGCCTGCCAGCATGCAAACATAGAGCCCATGAAGAACCCATGTTCTTATATATCGGACCCGTATAAATTCCAGGTGTGTCCCATCTATGGCCCATGGACATGATCAGGATATATTAACCCGATCTATAATTAATGGAACAGAAAACCCATTCAGAAATTGAAAGATGCCACGTCGCTACGCGCATGCGCATGTCCGTAGCCTGCTGTCGAATAACAACCACCTGTCGGTTACGCCCTGGTTTGTGAGTAGCAAGTCGTTGAGTGATCTCGATAATCAGGATTGCAGCCATTTCAACTAGTTTCTTTAAAAAGGCCACAAATCGTGTCTTACCACTGTTCTAGATATTCATCAAACATTTGCAATGAGTAACACCACAAGGCTTAAGTTCCACGGAAAGAGCAACCATTGACAGAATGGTAAGTACAACGATTTGTTGTGTGATGTATAATATTTCTAATACTGTGCGTACACTTAATATGTTTTGAATAGGTAATAATGCTGCAATAATTAGCTTATTCTAAGCAATCGAATTGCCACTAGAGATTTATTGTGATTCTGTGCTTGAAGTACCATCGATTGATACCTAGTAATGTAATGTAATGTGACGTAATGTAGTTGAACATTCATCTAGCGCCTCTTCGGGATAGCTACCCAGAGACGCTCCAGCATTATAATAATGGCGCGATACATATTATTACATGAGCCATTACGTCTACCCGCTGTTAAAGATCTTGTAATTAAAGCCGGGCGCTGGCACCAGTTCGATCACCAGCTCTGCGTCTAGACAGAGCGCTATTCCAGAAATAACATTTCTATAGTATAATTATTTTTGCACTTAATTGTAACTGATTATGTTAAATCAATATCAAATTCAGATTCATTAGCGTGCACTGCCCTGTCATGCAATGCATGTGACATTGTCATTACCATTTTTTAATTGCCAGGATCACGACTAGTGGACCGTTGAATAAGAGGCTATGTGAATTGTTGTTTGATTTTGGGTTTGGCGATTATCAAAATCTGTCATTCACATTGGAAAATGAAGTGGATCGTGTTTGCTGAAGTTAGCTATCATTGTTGTAGCTGCATCTACTCCACTGTGTGACAGTCACTCAGCCTGTCACTGATTTATTCATATCAATTATTTTGGCGATATGATTGAACTAATTATATATGTCATAGTTTCAAACTTCTATGCATGACTTAAATAGGAATAATGTATAAAAATAAAAGCAAATTTGGTCAAATAAAGTGCGGCAAGTGCCTAAAACGGGCTCCATAATTACTTTTACTGTTTTTAATTTGGTTAGTATTATTATTATTATAATTATTATTATTATTATTATTATTATTATTATTATTATTATTATTATTATTATTATTATTATTACTATTATTATTTTTATACAGCATAGTATTTCTAAGAACAATTATTATTATTATTATTATTATTATTTATTATTTATTATTTTTTATATTAATATTAATATTAATATTATTATTATTTACTGTTATTAAATTATTATTTTTATGCCCCCAGATATACAGGATCCCTCAGGGACTTGAATATTAACTATTGTGGAAATAAAATATCTGGAATGGCCCTACTTGTCTTATTATTATTACTATTATTATTATTATTATTATTATTATTATTATTATTATTATTATTATTATTATTATTATTATTATTATTATTATTATTATTAGTATTATTATTACTATTATTATTATTATTATTATTATTATTATTATTATTATTATTATTATTATTATTATTGTTTATTATTTATTATACAGGAGGCACCTACATCTGTGTGGGAAGATTTGTCACTCAGAGAAGACGAACTGCAGAATATCGACGTAACAAGTGAGTGTCTTTCTATTTACTGAAAAAGCTTTCCCTCTATTCCTGTTGATGTCCTAAAGCTTTCATTTTCCAGATAAGTTTAATTCTTTCTTTCAGCATTTCTTCTCGAAATTGGATTTCCTTTTCCTCAATGGAATGCGGTGGTGTAGTGTTATGTTCTGTGCCTTGTAACTGGAGGGTCGCAGGTTCGAATCTACTTCAGGCCACTGCGTAGCAACCTTTGGACAAGTTGTTCGCCCACAATTGTCTGTGAGGAAGGGGCAACGGGAAAACACCTCACTCATCTCATCCCCGGGTGACATAAAAGCCAATGGACCCTCTTCAGGCAGAGAACTCGTCATCATCATCATCATCATCATTCCTCAGTGGGTCGCACTCGCTCTGACTTTGGTTGAATTCTACTGTATGAATAAATCTGGTTTCTTCGATGGTTTTAAAGAAGTTCTACTTTTTCACTTAGTCTGTGATTAAGTTAAAGGAAGAGAATTTTATATCGGTTAGCTAGACTGCAGTTCATCGCAAAAGTCACAGTTTCGATGGCTTCTCAACGACTAACGTAACTATATATACAACACTGACGGACTGAGATCATATATTTCCCTCAGATCCTCGATAGAACTCGATCATAGTCAAGATAAAACAATCTAACTGAACAATCCTGTGAATGGATCTTTCCGTTCTTCATTAACTGCCACGTCCTCACAGTCTTTAGTCCAAGGTGGCTCATCCGTTACGTCTTTGAAACGCTTCTTCCTGATGACCGTTATGCTTCAACTCGTCCAATGCACATCTTCCACCTGGTTGCATTTAACCCACAACCGTGTAATATCCCCGAACCCTTGTTCTAGTTTCATATCCTTATGATGCGGGCAAACATGCTGGCTTTTGATTAATTAAGCACATCTAATCACAACTTAACCATTAGTCTGGACCTATAATGTCTTTACATAATGAATATTCACAGTATAACATCTAGTTTAACACAGACAATATTGTGTGGCCATAGGATATCGTTACACATACATACCGACATAATTATGCATTATACATACATGCAAAAATACATATACGAATGCATACATATCTGCATACATACATACATACATACATACATACACCATTCAGAGGCGCTCCCGACTACTGCGTGAACGCTGAATCGGAGTTTCACGCCGAAGCGCATGAGAAATTGCGAGTGAAGGACTTGCTCAGAGTCCCTACGCGGCGACTTTGAGGTGGATCCGAAACCGCAACCCTCCAGCTGCAAGGCACCGAACATACCCCTACACCACCGCGCCCCAGTTGTATTGTGATGTGTTGTATTGTGTGTTGTATTGTACTCCACGTTTATAATGCGACCGAGCCACCCGCAGTAAAGATCCGAGAAATTAATCTCTGATAATCCGACCCGACCGGGAAGCGAACCCGGGGCGCCGACGCGGCGAGCTGGCACCAACCCACTCGGCCACTCAGGATCCTTACACATACATACATACATACATACATACTAACATACATACATACATACATACATACATACATGTACACATACATAGTTACATACATGCATACATACATACATACATACATACATACATACATACATACATACATACATACATACATACATACATACATACATACGTACATACCTACATATATACATACATACACACATGCATACATACACATACATTGTTACAGGTACGTGCTATCTTTAGTTGATTTGAGTTTATGTGTATTTTGAAATATCAGACAATAGGAACCTGAGAGAAGCTGATTTAGCCGAACTAAATCGCCTCCAAGCCTCCCGAATTACAGTTTTGACAGAACAAAATAATCGCCAATCAACATTCCGAGGGAGAGTCGCGTATATTCTATCTCATCCAGCCAGCGTTGTGTGCATTCTAGCAATAATTATTTATGGCGAGCACCGGCATTGGAATATGGTTTCCGAAATTAATATACTTCGGGAACAACAAAACTGTCAAGCTTCGCGAATCGATAAGTTGGAAACTGATTCTAAATCACAGCGTGAGTTTTTCGACACACAATTATTGCGAGAGAATGCCTACAAAATAAAGTTGGACGCCATGAATTCCGAAAATCGTCTTCTTCGAGATCAGATTGCATTTGCAAACCAACAGAATGAATCCCTGCAATATCAGATGAAAAAGACGAATGACGAGTTCAAAGAGAAAGATGATCAGGCATTGACATTCCGCTTGCAGGAAAACCAGACATATCTTCTTCTTCGAGATCAGGTTGCATTTGCAAACCAACAGAATGAATCCCTGCAATATCAGATGAAAAAGACGAATGACGAGTTCAAAGAGAAAGATGATCAGGCATTGACAGTCCGCTTGCAGGAAAACCAGTTTCACAAGGAAGGTTTGAATAACCTGGTTAGACGTCTACAAGAAAAATACAGCATATCGGAGCGATTCATTGGAATCCGCCTATTCTGGGGACTAGTTCAAGTGGGCTACAAGACCAAGAGCGGACTCTATTAGGCCTACTGCTTGACAATGTACGTGGCTCATTACATTACCATGGGCGAATTTCGTAAAAGATAGATCAATAACATTCAAGATGAACATCAAAAACGCACACACGCTAATATTAATTATAGAAATGAGTTAAACTTATTTACATTATAAAATTATATCTATAGCACTGTTAACTGCAAATGTAAACTTCTCGTAGAGTTTCTCTTATATATAGGCTTTGATTATCTATATGTCCTAAATAGTTCAACACCAGTGTCACCAACGATATTTGGAATTTGCTGTTCAAAATGTACTGCAACTGTACATGTACAATATGCTTCATATTATAAAATTGTCCTAATACCGTAATATCAGTCCGACTACCGTAATCGATAATGTAGAAAATTGTCTGAAGATGTTCATTGTTCAACAATCGTTTTCAGCGACGACTTTCAGCTTGGTCGTTCATTGGCGTCCTGAAGTAGTCGTCTTTTCAAACTGTAAATTATAAGGTTGTTGAAAGACTATCGCATTTCTTAGTACTGTAGGCTACAAAGGTATTTGAACCAAACATTGAATATTTTAACCTATAATATGTCGTCACACTAGATCACGCATAGTTAGACGAGAATAGATTAGATTAGATTAGGTCCTTTTTAACTGAATTCATTTTGTGGGCGGTTTTGCTTCTTTATTTCATGACCATTAGGCCTATAGGCCTACGACCGAATGTATCACGATTCAGACTTTGTTAGGAGTTTTATGGATTACTTTTCGCATGGCATATGTGATTGTTATTGTAATTGAACTAATTATATGGAGTCGCTCTAAAAGACCCAAATCACAGAGGCGCTATCGTCCGTTCCACTCTCCACATATAATTATTGAGTTCAAGTATCTGTTACTGTTGAAAAAAATCACATTTTTGAAAGTTATTATTGATCAAACAATGAAGTCAGACAAATTTGTTTACAGTAACATTTTAGTCTAGCATGTTACTCGCCTTTTATATAACAACGGACAATATGTGATGATTAATAAATTCACATTTTCAATTGCATAAGGGCCCCTACGTGTCCAAATGTATTACATTGTTGGAGCATATTGGGAAACTGTCTGGGCTACAATGGGACATGCATCTATCTGTTAATAGTATATGCTTTGTATTATGGAGTAATTTAGTAGAGAATTAAGTAGGCTACCGAAAATTATTGAATCATTAGTAGGATAGCCTATTCACTATTATTTGCAAATACTAGTTGTCTCCAAAACAGAAAAATGACTGCCAAAAAGTTATGACTTTAATAATAGCCTGTAGAAAATAGGCTATATTTCAAAACATAAAGTCTCACAAAGTACCTAATATTATGACTTTCAGCAGGCCTATAGATTAGGCCTAAAACAACTAGGTTATATTTGAAAAGTTTTAGAATTGGATTAATCCTAAGCCTACTTACACAAACTAAAAATAGGTCTATAGGCTTACTTACTTAGGTAGGCACGCTTTATCTTTGAACCTAGACTAGAGACAACTGCTTTATTTAAAACTCTTACTACAACAAACACTGCTGTAGGCCCGGTAATACAATAGGACTAAAGGCCTGCATGTTCCAGGTTTTAAAATAATGACTTAAATCAACGCCACTGAAAGTGTATAATGAGAATGTTCGTGATGTCTTTCCAGCTGACGTTGGCTCTGGCAGAACAATTACGACGTCTTCGAGGCTAATGGGCTCCCTGAGGAGCTACATGTAGCCTGATGCCTAGACCTCAAGACTGTTCTCTTTAGCAGGGGTTGGGTCGGGAGCGCTCCTGAGTAGATAATCTTGAAGTGGCGCTATATAAATCTCTTAAATGAATGAATGAATAATGTCGTCGATTTGGCTTCATGGTCATGCTCCTTAATCCCTTGCCAGCTTCGCGTGGATGTAAGGTTGATTATGGTATGACTAGCAATTCAGCTGCGTGACGGACGCTATGACCATCCCTTACCATTTTTATCGCTGCCTTCATTGTCGATGGATCAGTCGAGCGACTCGAGCCATGTCTCTCAGTCTTTGTTTACTCTATTTTAGATCATGACTGAAGTGTAAAGCTATAAAATGTTATATCAAGCAATGAAAATATTATTTATTTAATACTAGGCGTATAGTTAAGGTTTACTGTATTTGGATCACTAAGGCGGGTTACATTGTGTAGGGGTACCGTACATAATTGGAACATTGTCACAATGTACTCAATGTATGCTGTCCCAGTCAATCCCATTAGGATACGGACTGTTTGAATCCATAAATGGCGATGATAGCGTAATAGACAGGTTTAGCGGGATATGATTACCTATAGGTTATTTACTGGCATATTGAAGAAATTGACACCGTAGATGTCACCAGAATAGTGTACGTGCAACAAGCCTCAAAATGCACAGCAGGAAATTAACTCCAACTAACCAGACTGATTTTTTTCTTACTTTCTCGTCAAAATGCTAAACAGCTAAAGCTTTCTACACAAGAGGATATCAAACCAGGAGGAAGCTATAATCTGCCATAGATAATATTTACCAAGAGTGAATACAGGTGAAGTAGTGATCGGTGTTCCACTGGTCTCCGTGTCCCAGTGAACCTCCGTATCCCTAGAGTCGACGTTTTATGTATGTATGTATGTATGTATGAGCACTTGTTATAGCGACCCTTCAAGATTTCTACTCTGAGGCGCTCCCGACTACAGCGCGGCCACTGAATCGGAGTTTCACGCCGAAGCGTAGATGAGTCCGCTTAAGCCTTAAGGCAACCCCGACAGACAAACCATACAGCAACAATAACCCTTATAAAGCTGATTGCCCTTAGTTTCAACATTCGCTTTGTTTCTACCATGCTAGTTTTCGATCCGATAATGATGTTGGGAATTATGAAAGACACACCAAAGATGTGGAAGAACTGCAGAGAATGACTCGATGGTATTGAAGGCTGGCCTGAACAAATAATAGTTTTCATTTCACTTCCCACAAACAAACATTAGAGCTGTGAACAACTGTACTTTAGCGATACAATGGACAGACCCAGCAGGAAAACTCCGCCACTGCTTGTACTCTGGCAGTGCCAATCCCAAGTCTGGATGAAGGAGGAGGGCGACGCTAATGATCTTTGTTATCACATCACACAGTGTCGGTAAACTGAAATTACTCACCCAGATGGGACCGAACACCGCCTATTAGGTCATCTATTTGACGACAAATTGGTTTGAAATGACGAGTGATTAACGCAATTATAGTCTGACACTACTTTAACACAATGAATTATCCAGAACAAAAAGCCTAACTAACAACAACTGAAATTCATTCAATATTTTGTTCATTCAAATATGCGCAAACATTTACAAATGGCAGGATAAGTTAGTCTAGACAGAGGAAGAAGGTCCGATACTGCCGCTCATTTTAACATCGCACCGTAGGGAGTGGAAGGCTGAGTAAACTTTATGGATCTAGCGGGTATTGAACCCGCGTCCTTGTTTTCTTCGTGCCTGTGTATTACCATTTAACCATCATTTGGAAATAGGCACACGTAATTCCCGCCGCTTTTGATATGCTACACAGGCCTGCTTGGCAACTGCTCGCGGAAAGACCAGCCTAACCGACATAAGCCGTTCTATAATCAATGAAGCGAGAAAATCATGTAACCTAAACAGTGAACCCACCACACGTCGATACGCGCTGGCGCACGGGCCTATCCGCTGCTAGATCACTCGCGCTGCTATCGAATAATGGAGACGCCATAGTTTCCGAGAAACAAGTCGCTATACATGTAAACATTGAAATCTCGACGAACAGAGCTGCAGTCATTTCGACTAGTTTTCTTAAATAGGTCATAACTCGAGTCTTACATTCTCAGCTTTTCATTTACCTCTATAATGCATAGCACACAGCGTACGTCCAGGATGAGTGGCAGAAAGGTATGTTTAAACATCATCACTATTTGTTGAGCTGATAATTAATTCATATAGTGCAAGGAATAAATTAAAATGTTTTGAGTAAGCCGGTCGTAATTATTGGCTTCCAATAGGCAATCGAGTTGACACTACGAATTGGCTATGATTGTATGTTGGAGTTCCATCGATAGATATATAGTGGGTCTACGTACATTATTATACTGGTTCTATATAGCACTTCTAAAATCAGATTAGATTAGCGGTGTTAAGTATCTTGTAATCGCAATCTAGTCATCTCTAGATTTATAAAGCTAAGGCTATTCACGAGCGCTGCGTCGAGTCAGAGGGGTTGTCGAAAAGAGTAATCCGAAGCTGGTCCGTGTCAGAGGATCAGAGGGGGCAGAGCAGCCGTTAAGGTAGGCGTCGTCTGGGTAGAGACTTGCAAGGTGATGATCAGATGAGTCGGAGTATGAATTCTTGAAGAGGTGAGGCTTCAGTTTGGAGTGGAAAGCCCGAGGGGTGATGGGTAGAGGAACCTCAGGCAGATAATAATAATAACGGCAATTTATATGGCGCCGTAACGCGGCCATACCGCTACAACTTCAAGTGCGCCTTACAAACAACTAATCAGCTGGATAAGCCTTAGCAGACAAATAGGTTTGATCTCAGATTTGAAGGACTCTATACTGAGTTGGCCAATCTGATGGCGGGTGGAAGACTGTTCCAGCATTTAGGACCAGCAGCCGAGAAAGCGCGATCGCCGAAGCGCGTCCTCATCCTCCGTACGCGTAGATCGGTCTTCTTAAGCGATCTGAATCGCAGACCAGACGCAGAGGAATGAGTCTCGGTGCAGTAGTCACGCAAATATTCAGGCGCTGCTCCATGATTGTAGTGCTTTGAATACAAGCAAACAAAGCGTGAGCTCGATGCGGAACGGGACAGGCAGCCAATGCAGGACATCGCGTAGGAGCGGAGGGACGTGATCATATTTCCTCCGGTTACAAATAAGCCTCGCAGCGACGTCAAGAACCGACTGGAGTCCGTCCAAGAGACACCCAGGCGCGCCACCAAGCAAGCTGTTACAGCGGTCCACTTGACAGATGACGAAAGTAGCAACGGCTGCTCTAGCGGCTTCGAAAGGCAGGGACTTGACACCGCTCCTGAAGAGACGGAGCTGACGAAAGCAGCAGCCGACCGTCCATGCATGCGACATGGCGCTTCGTGGACAAATCAGACTCCAGCACGACGCCGAGGTCGCACACTGATGTCGAAGGAAAAGGCGCGATCGAAGCAACGCAATTGCTCGGGGCGCCGGTGTCGAGGTGGACAACACAGAAGAATTGTCTTCTCGGAGTTAAGCCGCAGTCTATATGATCGCATCCACTCAGCGATTCGCTCAATACCAAGCTCCATTCGCTGCCGCTGGTCTACGACAGTTGATGGAGGAGGTCCTGACGTGTATAGCTGAGTTTCGTCAGCATAGAAGTAAGATGACAGGCCGAGATGATGGTGGGCGATTCACAATGATGGTGGAGGAACTGAAAAGTGCGGAATTCAGAAGGCAGGTCGTTCCAGAGACGTGGCGCAGTAATGGGCATAGCTCATCATCATCATCATCATCATCGTCGTCATCGTCGTCATCATCATCATCATCATCATAATCATCATCATCATCATCATCATCATCATAATCAGCATCAGCATCATTATTATTATTATTATTATTATTATTATTATTATTATTATTATTATTATTATTATTATTATCATAATCATCATCATCATCATCATCATCATCAAAAATTTTCATTATCATTATTATAATTACCTAAATTTTATCCGAAAGTGTTATCGATTCTTAAGAACTTAAATTATTATTATTAAATTATTATTATCGTTATTATTATTTTTGTTGTACAGGAGGCACCTACATATGAGGGAGAAGATTTGTCTCTACGCTTACGATTACGATTAAGAGAAGAAGAACTGCAGTGTAACGACGTTGCGTGCGAGTTCCTTTCTATTTACTGCAAGAGCATTTCCTTTATTCCAACAGGTTTCTTAAAACGTCACATTCGCACAGACTCAGATCAATTAAACACAACACCTGCTTGGTAGTTGGTAACAACGTATTTATGTATGTACGTAAAATTATGCATGTATGTATGCATGTATGTACGATTGTACGTGTGCATATATGTATACATTTATATGTATGTATACATGTATATGTATGTATGTATGTATGTATGTATGTATGTATGTATGTATGTATGTATGTATGTATGTATGTATGTATGTAGGTATGTATGTATGTATTTATTTGTAACGAGTGCTCTCTATATAAGTCTCGACGTCTGGACTCAGTTTTACCTTAACTCAAGTTACTTTGGTTCACAAAACTGCCACCGGCTAGCGCTATATAGGCCATATTGAATAGGCCCTAAGCAGAGATCGATGACAGAATATTTGAAGATACAATTATAATATGGTTTCAATGGCATAAATAGCCTATATTAAACAATAATTATTTGTCCTATCATGTGAGTATAGAAACAATTATATGAAGATTATTCTATTTACTGAAGAGTCTTGTAATTTATCCTACTTATTACCAGTATCGATTACATTGCTAATCTTAGTTCTATTAATAATAATAACAATAATAATAATAATAATAATAATAATATAATAATAATAATAATAATAATAATAATAATAATAATAATAATAATAATAATAATAATAATAATAATAAGACGATTTGTATAGCGCCGTCGCTCAGCCGAGGCCGAAGGAAAGGGCGCTGTACATGAGTTCAAAGTTAATGGCAGTCATATGATTGTTTAAAAAGATAAGTCTTGAGCTGGGCTTTAAATGTCTCCAGACATGGCGCGTTCTTCACATCTATTCTTCACTTCTATTATTAATTCTTCCTAACTAGGTTCTCACCAAAATCTTTAGAGATGAAATGGAAGTGTAGGCCTAGTCACTTGACATCTTCTTCAGGCGATCAGATATCGCTGAGCTTCGCCCCTATATCTTGAGTCGACCAGATTTTTATGTGTTTAGACTGTAGTCTTCTTTTCTCGTTTCTGCTTTAAAACGTCAGTAGTTTCAGATTCTTCCGTAGCTAAAACTCGGTATAGCTCCTTGATAGTTCAGATACAAAGCCAAATCTTCGAACTCGCAAACGTTCAAAGTAAAACTTCGATACGACGTTCTTTTCGTCAGCCTATCCGAGATATCGCAATTATTCCGCTCAGCATAGTTTCTACGAACTATACTGCCATTCATGACTACTCAAATCGCTGGAGAATATCGACTACACTCCCGATATGATTACTCTTCTTACTAATCGTGCCTTCGAGCGATCTGGAGTTAAGCACAGCGACTTTGTCGCGTCAAAACATTAGTTAATTAATCTAATAATAATAATAATAATAATAATCTTTTCTTTATCATTAAGCGCCTGACAAACGCACTGCGCTGTACATTTACATGTTATGCAATTTAAATCTTAACTACTAACAGAACAGACAGCCTGTAATACACGGCGCTAATAGCAGCCTACAAAGCATATCAGCCCTACGGGGTTTCGAACTCGGTACCTCTCGCTCTCTGTGCCAGATGTTATCCAATGCGCTATCGGGTATATAGGCTAATAATTAGCTATTTGAGAATTAACGATTAATCAATAGTTAACTTTGACTAAACTGTATTCCCCAATAAGCAATGACAAATACAAAATTAACATTATTCAGTGTTTGTCTTTTAATAAGACTTAGTATTATTAAATTTACTACTAATCAGTTAGTTATTTGTTCATATTAGTAGTCTTGTTTACGTTTTTCAGTTCAAATGCCTTCCTACACCCAATTACGAAAACAAAAACTGCAGCATGTTAACACTGCTATATAGGTTCTAGTGAGCAACGTGTCTAGTTGACAATATAACCGGATGAGCAAAAAAAGTCTCTCACACGGAACGGAAGTGGTAGGTATACACGGAACAGTTTGGGTGGTCTTCAGTTAATCGTTAAAAAGAAATTTAATCATTAAAATTAGTTAACGATTATTCGATGAATTAACGGTTAACTTCCGCAGCCCTTTGTATTAAAGTAAGATATACTTGTGTGGCGAGGAGATAACACACCTACAGTATGTATGTATGTACTCGTATTTGCGTAATTTTCTATGCATGTATGTGTGTATGTAGGTAGGTATCTATTGTATTATATGCATAAATGCATGTAGGCTATTTGAATGGCTGTATTAAGCCTTTTGCTCAACATTGCTTAAATGGCTGTATTAAGCCTTTTGCTCAACATTGCTTTATAGACTCCAAAACTTGTTTCGATTAAATAGCAGTGCATCAAATAACTAATCATTCTTTAACATCATTTGCATATGACTTCACTGTTGTAATCGCAAATTGCTGTCTTGAGTGCAATCATTTTTATGCAGTCGTTTAATCATCAGTCCTCATAGATCAGAGTGTGCGAGCTTGATTTTGATGCGCTAGTTACAAACATTGTTACTGACTCTGGATAAAAATATTTCTAGGCTACATGAATTATATTCGTTTAGGTATTGCATAGAACGAAAGATGTATGACTGCTATTCAGTTTTTGCTGGCACTCTTTAGGTAACGCTACAAAGATGCAAACCTTACAAAAAAAGACGAATCTGCAACATTGTTGGTCCTGGATATACATTTTATTATCGTTGGTGGTTGTCTTCATTATCATTGCCATGATTGCAGTTTTGGTATGCATCAACAAGCAAAGTCTGGATTCCCGTGACCAAACTATATGGCAACTTCAACAGGAAAACAAAGAATTACTCTACAAGGTCGAAAACCTTCAGAATGAATTGGCACGGACAAGGACAGAGTTCAGCTATGCGGAGAAGGTCTTGCAAGAAAGGGCCGAAAACCAACGTAAATTAGATGCACTTGAAACAGAGTTAATGCGTGTTCAGGAAAAGCATGAAGCGAAAGAAAAATATCGTTCAGACCTGGATCAAGCAAAAGAAAAACATCGTTCAGACCTGGATCAAGTGAAAGAAAAATGTCGTTTAGAGGTCCATCAACCAAAAGAAAAATATTGTTCAGACTTGGATCAAGATCAAGCGAATGAAACATTTCGTTCAGACATGAACGAAACGAAAGAAAAATGTCGTTTAGCCATGAATGAAACGAATGAAAAATGTCGCTTAGACCTGGATCAAGCGAAAGAAAAATGTCTTTCAGACATGGGTGAAACGAAAGAAAAATGTCGTTCAGACTTGGATCGACTGAGAGAACAGTTCAGAGAAGAAAGAGAGAAACGAGCACAAGAAACAGAGCATCAAAGGCGACTTTGGATGCAAGATATAAAGTGGCTGATTCAGTGTTTGGCAGGCAAATATACTGCACACAATAGTAATATGTTTTCAAACATATTCGACACAATCTGGATAGACTGTTTAGAGCATTTCAACAACCCATTCCAATGGCGATATCCACTATAGTTGTTCACTGGCAATCTTTATTATAGTGATGAAGGCGTCTTTGATAACTATCCAGTTGTAGGCAGTGGAAGACTGCTGCACTACTGGGCACGGAGTGCGTATACCATTATTCAAAAGACACGTGACATTTTCGCTCTAGAGTGCACATGGTTAGATTAGACACGATTAATTAGGCCAGATCTAATCGCACTCCAGTAACGTTGTGTACTATTACTTCTCATTGTAGTGAGCTCAATTGAAGCAGAATTTGTTTAGATTTTAGACGTCATTGTGCGTTTAGTGTAGATAACAACCTGTGTGTTATTTGTGCTTAAGCGGGGCATCTCCGCAGACTATTTGAACTTGTATTCATGTGACTGTTTGGCTCATGCATAGACGCTTTAGAAGAAGATGATTATCGGTTCGTTCAAGGCAAGGTTTAATAGGTAACGACGCTCCAAATACTGCTTGCCATTAGTTTCAAGATTTTAGTGGTTTTTACCAGGCTTTTTTGTCGACGATGAGAATTATGGAAGACACAACAATTATGAAGAGGAAGTCCTTAGAGTGAATGGCTAGATGCTATAGACGGCTGATTTGGAAAAAATGTCTGAAACGTAAGGAAGAACAATTTAGCTGTTCATTGAGCAATAGCTATAGACTTTTAGCCCTTGAACAGAGACGACACTGATGACGATTTTTCGATAAAAAAATGTCTACATATTATTCAGACTTTTAGCCCTTGGACAGAGACGCTATACTGATGACGATTTGTCTATAACCAGATATAGCCTGCCTATTATGTTCTCTATTAACCCTCGGGCTACCAAGGGGGGTTATTACGACCCCCCCTAGGTTTTTTGCTTCGAAAACTTGTTCCATGTGGAATATAATTTTGATAATTTAGGCAGCTGTAGCAGGATCATTTGTGCACATTTTGAGGTAAACATCATTGTGATATCTCACGCCATTCAAAAGTTACACCAGGTTTTTTGCTTCGAAAACTTGTTCCATGTGGAATATAATTTTGATAATTTAGGCAGCTGTAGCAGGATCATTTGTGCACATTTTGAGGTAAACATCATTGTGATATCTCACGCCATTCAAAAGTTACACCCGATATACCCGAGGTACCAGAGGGGGTGATACGACCCCCTTAGTTTTTCGTCTATAGCGTACTCATGTTTCTTCCTGGAAGAGAAACAAATATACCATTCTTTAGAGGGAATGCAGGGCTTCATTTGCATACTTAGATGTTTGTCTTTTGAAAACCGCAAGTGATCAAAATAAATAATAATACGCGTAATATGCGTGAAAAATGGCTGAATGGAAGGACTCCCCTTAGTTTTGTCGGTAGCGTATTCATTTATATTCCCGGAAGAGAAACAAATATACCATTCTTTAGAGGGAATGTAGGGCTTCATTTACATACTTACATATTTGTCTTTTTGAAAACCGGAAGTGATCAAAATAAATAATAATACGCGTAATCTGTGTGAAAACGGCTGAATACAGCATCACAACGTAAACCGATATATATATATATATATATGGATATATATGTATGGGTGTATATTTATACGTATATAAACATATGTAGGGATGTATGTGTATCTTGGATACATAGATCAGTTTCAAAACACACATAATTTTATATTTGTTTATCCAAAAAGTACAAAATGTACGCAATAATATAAAATATTGCTAATTAATGGGTTCCGTTGTTAACAGTGATGTAATTTCGAGGTGCATTCACATAATGTACAACTAAATATACCATTCTGTGCAGAAATGAATGCTGAATTTAATGCTGTATTACAAGTTATGATATGTGAAACTAAACACAAAATCCAGGGGGGTCGTCTCAACCCCCCCCTTTGGTAGCCGATGTCGCAAAAAAACCTTGGTAGCCTGAGGGTTAAGGATTTCATTAAATTACTCATTGTTGTTTTTGATTAGCAATAAATGGGGCAATTGTTGAGGTGTATTATCTACGTCTGGTATTTACTTAGGGCCTAAATATCAGTTTCCCTGCTAAACCAAGCAGTCTTCAACGCCGCGCAGAAATACGTGCACAATTATTATACATAGCCTATGCCACAATACATTGTACAATACATTGAAAAGACGCCGACATTTGCTTTTGTCTGTGGGTGCATGGGTCATACCCCGGGAAAATTTTTATATACTACATTGCTGTAGGTGAGTTTTTAGGAAAAAGAAAATTGTCTACTTGTCAAGTATTTTAAACTCACGTGACGGTGACTGCCATAGGCTAGCTGTTTGTTCAACCTTAGAGCCTATACTGCTTGCATGTTCCGAAATGTGTGTATGTAGCCTGCCTTGTTTAGGACATTTGCAAATTTATTGTACAGTTAAGCAACCTCCAGGCTGTTGCTGTTTAGTGAATTACTTAATTGGTCTACAGGCTATTAAAAGCTGTGAAAAAACAAATTATGACAAATAGGGGCCTACTACGCATGCAATGCATAAATCATTGCTGCTTGTGAAGAAGACACTAGTGCGAATAGTGCTTACTTTTACAACAAACCTGTCCATTATGCAAATTAATAGACCTGCAGTCTCATTGTGCATGCTGTTTGCAATAAGACTAAGTATTTCAACGAGAATATAATAGCAGTCATTAGCAGACTATATTGCTAAGCAACTAAACAGGAAACGGAAATTGCTCGTAACAAAAAGTGTTTCATGTAAGAAACTAATTTGGGTGAAGCAACCTCCTACCAAAAACTATTTCTCTCGAAAATAAAACGGTGACTTTCGGACGTTTAAGTGTTGTTGTTATTTATTTATTATTTATGTACGGGCTGCGAGATCATGCAATGTTCGGTATTTGTGAAAACTTTGAATTTACGGTTCGAATTATTCTTCTGTTTGCGACGCACCCACTGAACTTTCTCGTAACCATCTTGGACAACCCCTCTGCATGACTCAACGCAGCGCTCGTGAATAAGATGGTGCCCTGCGCTAAGCTTTAGAGTAGCGCTTTTGAAATTTGGAGTTAGCGATTACGACTGCGGTTTGAAACCTGAATCTTCTTGAACTACCTTTTGCATCGTAACACGTTCCAAGACAACCCTCAACTTTGCAACCTCAGCCACGATTGATTTGGTTTTCTTTAGTCTGCTCTGTAAGCGCTTGGGAGCCATTTTACTTCGATCCGGGTTCTATGTTATCAGGTCGAGATATACCATTTCTATGGTTTCGTATCGTAACAGGAGACTACAGTAACTGAGAAAGGTTATCATATACATTATTTCACCAGAAAACGTGATGAATGGCGAAATTGGACGTACGAACCTGCCTAGTTAAGGCAGAGAACCAATAGAAGAAGATACATTATTTGGGAGATATTCGGAAGACTTCAGTGACTGAATCGTGTTGTCTGTGCGTCGTCTTTTATTTAAACTGAGTTGTATTCTGTAGCGTTTTGTGCTCTTTTTCGTGAACTGAGGATTGCCTAAGTGTTAGCCTACTCCTACGCTGCATTAAATTGGACGACTCCAGTGTTACCATGGGCGTCCGCAGAGGGAGCAAGGGGAGCATTTGCTTTCCCTGGATTTTGCGACTTACAAAAATAAAATCTTTCGATTATTATGATAATGACAACACGATTTTCAATGCGCGAGAACTCTCAATTATTTAGGTAAGTCCTTGACCATAATTTATGTTTAAAGTTGTCACGTGTTCATGAATAGCTATTTAACACTCCTTACACAAATAATCTGTCTGGCATCAAAGCACACAATTTGTCGTTTGCCACCAGACATGCTTGACTAAGGCTTCGAAGAGCCTCAATAACGTCAATATTATAATCCACAATAACTGTGATTCGTTTCTATACAGTCAATGTACGTTAATGTTAACACTGTAGTAGTGTCTACTATGTCCATAGAATCCAGGGATAGTGGTAGGCGTAAAGGTAGCCTCGAGCTTCTATCTTGTCCTATCCTTTCCTAAAACTCTTGGCGCTTTATGCTCTTATATATTATATTATCATGTAGGGTGGAGGAGAGTGCCTTCAAGAACTATGAGAAGGCGCCATATAAACGCCTGTCTACATTACAGTACAGTACATGAATTCATACATCGATTATATAAAATTGTGTATGAATATTCGTTTATTCAGTCAATGTTTTTGTCATAACGCAGCAAGTTACAAAAAGATGAAGATTATGGTTATTATAGAAACATGGCTTAGACACATTAGACGTCTATGACTATTTAAGCTAATAAATGCTTTTGAACACCATTCGCGCTAGAAGGTTTTTATTGTCTTTGGTTGGAAGGGCGAAAGGATGAGGTTTGGAACACAGCTAATGTTGTGTTTCCTGTCGTATTGGACATAAATATGACCATTGATTGTTGCCCTGAATAACGCATTCCATGGCGACCGAGTCATCAATTGAGCAGTCATTGAATAACGGTTATATGGCATTCATCTATATAATAATAATATAATAATAATAATAATAATAATAATAATAATAATAATAATAATAATAATAATAATAATAATAATAATAATAATAATAATAATAATAACAATAATAATAATAATAATAATAATAATAATAATAATAATAATAATAATAATATTCTTTATTGTAACAATCCGGTTGACAAACGCAACCGGTTACAGTGTACAGTTATGCAATTGAAACAATTCACAAGAACACAAATGACAGAAGACATAAATCTTAACTACTAACAGAACAGACAGCCTGCAATACACGGCGCTAATAGCAGCCTACAAAGCATGTCCACCTACGGATATCGATCTCGGTACCTCGCGCTCTCTATGCCTGTGTGTTATCCAATGCGCTATCGGGCCCCCCAATATAATAATATAATAATATATTATATATAATATATAGATTAATGCTGGTCCCTAGATTAGCCAACAACTGCTCTGATCAACCACGAGCATATCGAAAGCGATGGGAATTACGATTGCTTAATATAGGCAATTGTAATTCCCGTAACTTTCGATATGCTTGTGGAAAAACCAGCGCAAACCACTGATCTGACGAAGAAGAGCGGTCCCAAAGCGAGCCCTGGGACAGCCCTGGGACAGCCCTGGGACAGCCCTGGGTACGAAATATTAGCAAATTCCTTTGCTTAGCCCGGCATATGAGGCCGCATAATGAAGGAAGGTGGCCTCTGGCCAACCCTCTCCGTCGCCGTCAATCTTTCCCACTGAGTGTACGATCAGTGTAGGCTACTCTCATACTATTTAAGGGCTAAACTAATTACTAGTTTTTCCTCTTTGGTCTCTTGTTCTTTAAAGACGTTTCTTTTCCCCCGGGGTTTTCGTTCTGAGAGCGCTTCTGAATAGTTATTCTGAGAGAGGCGCTGTGTAAATCTTTAGATACAATACAATACAATACATCCGAGTCGGTTAGAGGGCACAAGTGAAGCAGGAATCTGATTTTTTTTATCTTGAATGGGAATTGAACTACGGACCGTCCAGGGCGCTAACCACTAGACTATCGTATACTTCGTAACCAACACAAGGCGTCTTTCACTGCGTATTGGTTTCTCGCTTCATTGATTGTAAATCGCCTTAAACTCTGCCACCATGCAAACATGGAGCCCATAAAGAACCCATGTTCGTATATAATAAGACCCGTATTAATTCCATATGGGTCCCATGTATTGCCCATGGACATGCTATCATAATATATTGACCCGATTTATAATTAATGCAGCCAGAAAACCCATCTACAAATTGAAAGATGCCACGTCGCTACGCGCATGCGCATATCCGTAGCGTGCTGTCGAATAACCACTGTCGGAGACAACATAGTTTCCGAGAAACAAATCAAATCACTGAGGGACCTCGATGGTCAGTATCTGCAGCCATTTCAACTAGTTTTCTTTAAAAGGTCACAACTTGTGTCTTATCACTGTTCCAGACATTCGTCAACATTTTATAATGAGTAACGCCACAAATCTTAAGTTCCGGAAAAGCGCAACCATTGACAGAAAGGTAGGCTAACGTATCATAAACAATTTATTGAGTTAGACCATCTATCTCTTATACTGCATGGCATACACAAAATGTTTTAAATAGGCAATAATTTAATTTAATTTAGATGCTGCAATAATTAGCTTATTAGAGGCAATCGAATTAACACTAGAAATTGATTGTGATTCTAAGTTTGAAGTGCCATTAATTGATACCTAGTGCATTATAATTGTGACAATAATTATATAATTACCGGCCTATAGACTACACACTATCAGTTTAAATTAGCTACCACGTCTGCACGCTGTTAATCGTCTTGTAGTTACAATCTTCTGATTTTTAAAGCCCTACTTTAAAGCTAGGTGCTGGGCACCAGTGTGTTCACAAGCGCTGCGTCGAGTCAGAGCGGTTGTTCAGGGATATAAAAAAAATCCAAGCCCGGTTGCCAGAAGATCAGAGAGAGAAGGAGGCAGAGGAGTTTTTATGGCGGGTCACTTGTGCATGTTTTGAATTACAGTAGTTTTTGTCCAAAAGAATTATTGTTATCAGGGAATTTGGTTTCTTTGGAAGCGGCCAGTGAGTGATGACCAAATGTGCTGCAATTACCGCGCTGTAGAAGATAGAAATAAACTAAAACGGATTTTTGTCTATAATATTATGAAATTATACAAAGATTATCGCACCTCAACGATTATGTTGCAAACTATTATATCATCATTCATCTTATTATTATTATTAGTATTATTATTATTATTGTTATTATTATTATTATTATTATTATTATTATTATTATTATTATTTTTTTATTTTTTTTTTTTACCCGAGGTATCAAGGATCCCTCAGGTGGCCTAAAAGGTCCGGAGACTGCTGGAGAAGATTATTATATTATTCATATTCATAATATTATTATTATTACTATTATTATTATTGTTATTGTTATTATTATTATTGTGTAGTGTCATTTCAGCGAAGTTCAGAGATCGGTGGCAGTGTCCCGAAGAGGCACATATTGTTAATTGTATAATTGTTAATTATTATTATTATTATTATTATTATTATTTATTATTTATTATTATTTTTATGCCCGAGGTAAACATGATCCCTCAGGGACTTCAATATTAATTAAAATGATAAATGATTATTATTATTATTATTATTATTATTATTATTATTATTATTATTACGTAACAAGTGAGTTTCTTTCTATTCACTGTAAAGGTATTCCCTCTATTCCTGCAGGTGCCTTAAGCCCTTAACACGTTACCTCATCATAAAATCAGACCAACTAAGCACAACACGTGCCTGTATGTATGTATGTATGTATGTATATATTATGTATGTATGCATGTTTGTATTTTGGTATGCTTGTATGTAGGCATTTGTATTTGTATTTTGATATGCGTAATACTTGCGTATAGGCTTATGTGTGCATGTCGGTATGTATTATTGCATGTATGCATAAATACATTTAGGATATTTGAATGGCTGTGTTATGCCTTTCGCTCAACAATAGTCGTAGCCACCCCAAAAAGTCGTTTCGTTTAAATAGCAATGCATGATATAACAATCGTTCTTTAACATCATTTGCATAATTACGCTGCAATCGCAAATTGTTGTCTTGAGCGCAATCAACGTTTATAATAATACATCCATTCAATCGGCAGACTTCATAGACCAGACTCTGTGGGCTAATGATTTTGATGCTTTTGTAATAAACTTGATAGCTGTCTCTGGATAAAATATTTCTATACGACGTGTAATCATTTAGGAATTGCATAAAACGAAAGGTGTAGGCCTATAACTTTGCTATTCTGGTTTTCCTGTCACCTTTTAGGTAGCCCTACAAGACCACAAACCATACAACAAGAGCCGAATCTGCAACATATGCGGTCTTGGATATACATTTTATCGTTGGTGGTTGTCTTCATTGCTATCATTGCTTATTTGGCATACAGTAACAAACAGAGTCTAGATTCCCGCGACCAAACTATTTGGAAACTTCGACAAGAGAAAAACGAATACCGTTCCAAGGTCAAAGACCTTCAGAATGAATTGGCGCAGATAAAGAAAGAGTTCAGCGATAAGGTGAAGGTCGTGCAAGACAGGGCCGAAAACCAACGCAAATTAGACGTACTTGAAGCAGAGAAAATATGTGCTCAAGAAAAGTATGAAGCTACAGAAAAATGTCGTTCATACGTGGATCAAGTGAAAGAAGAGTGTCGTTCAGACGTGGATCGAGCTAAAGAGAAATATCGTTCAGACATGGATGAAGTGAAAGAAAAGTGTCGCTTAGGCATGGATGAAGCGAAAGAACAATATCGTTCTGACTTGGATCAAGTTAAAGAAAAATATCGTTCAGACATGCTACGAACGAATGAAACACATCGTTCAGACATGGATCGAGCGAAAGAACTGTACAGAGAAGAAACAGAGAAACGAGCAAAAAAAATAGAGCAGGAAATGCGACTATTGGAGGGAGATTTAAATTGGTTTATGGATTGTTTGGCAGGTAAAAATGCTGGACGGAATGGTAATGTGTTTTCAACCATATTCAATGGAATCTGGAGAGCAGTTAAAACTGTTCTTGGAATGAACAGGGATGTAGAAGACTGTATAGAGCAGTTCAATGACCGATTCCAACGGGGACTTCCAGCTTAGTTATTTGTTCACTGGCAATCGTCATAAAGTGATGAAGACGTCTTTGAAAACTAACTATATAGTAGGCACCTGAAGACTGCAGCTGTGGTTCCGAGACAACTCGTCTACAGATTTTTCGTCTATGACACTTCGTCTACAGACATTTCGTCTACAAGTGTATCTGCATCCAAAACGGCTAATCAACAGAGGCCGCAATCTTATAGTTTCGCTAAAACGTGCTATATATTCTCAGGAATCCAGCTTCTAATTACTGAAAAGATTATTTTCATCAATCCAGTTTCTATTGATTGGAAACTTAGTTTCATCCATGCATTCAGTTTGGTATCCAGCTTCTATGTAGGCCTATGGGAAAAATTATTTCGATCAATCCAGCTTCTTTTTCAACCCAGGAATGTTTTCACCAATCCCACTTCCATTTAGGGAAGCACTTTTTTCATCAATCCAGTTTCCATTTTAAAGACAGTGACAATATCAAATAACTTTGTAAACGAAATGTCGGTAGACGAAATGTGTGTGACGAAGAGTCGTAGACGATAAGTCGGTAGACGAATTGTCGTGACACCTGCAGGAATGCAGGTGTACCACTGGAACCATTATTCAAGACAGTTGAAATCTTCGCACTAATTTGCATATAGCACCTAATCTAATCTCACTAAAGTTACTGAACTCACGTGGGAGTTTACTTTACTTTTCGATGTAGTGATCTCAATACAAGCTGAATTTGTTAAGATTTTAAACGTCATTGTGAGTTTGGTATAGATAACAACCTGTATGTTATTTTTTATTATCGTCTATGCTTAAGCGAGATATCTGCGCAGAGTACTTGAACTTGTTTTCATGTGACTGTTTGACTCATGTAGACGCTTTTTAGAAGATGTTTAATTATAATTATCGCTTCCTTTAATAAGACATAACAGCAGCAACGACGCCCCAGATGCTGATTGCCTTTAGTTTCCAGATTCTATGGAATTGTTTTCACGAGGTTTTTTGTCGATGGTGTAAATAATGAAAGACACAGCAAGAAGAGGAAGACCTTTCGGAGAATGGCTATAAGCGATATAGAATTATAAGAAAGCTGATTCCGAAAATGCTGAAACTTTAGGAAAGAACAATTTACTGTTCATTGAACAATAGAGACTTTTAGCCCTTGGACAGAGACGTCTTAAGTATATTGATGATGATTTGTCGATAGGAAGGTCTAGCCTATCTAGATTGTTCTCTATTATGGATTTAATTAAATTACTTATTGTTGTTCGTAATTAACAATAAAAGGGCTACTTGCCGAGGTGTATTACCTGCTATGGTATTTACTCAGATATAAGCTACATGTAGATCTCTGCTAAACCAAAGTCTTCAACGCTGTGCAGAAATGCGTATACAATACATTGCAATGCAAATACAATAAATTATAATAGGGCCCACAATACAATATAATACTGAAATGCAATGACAATACGCTAAAACAATTGATACAGTGTACATCAAGGGGAAATCGTTTCACCCTGGGGCGTTGAACTAGAAGGTCTGCGTTTGAGACTAGCAGACACACTTAAAGCAGGCAGAAATGCGTACGTATGTATACCCCTCTAACACGATCAATGCCTAGGAAACAGGAACATCATTCAGTTTACCAGCATTTCGCTGTTCTATGCAGACTTTAAATAACTATAGCACGTATAGACAATAAATTCATATAGAAGGCATTAAACAGCTCCAAGAGCACGATAAGGTTTATTTACATAGACCTACATAGCCACTATAACTGTCATATGCAATTATCTTATGTTTATAATATTATATCAAGGCCTATAGCCCCAATCAGAGCTCGAGGGTATACGCGTACCCTAAAATAGAATACGTTAAAATACGTACGTACCTTTCAAAAAATAGAATACGCGTATGGTACGTATCATACACGAAAACAAATTTTATGGTTTACTCGGCAACCCATAGCCTACGTATAATCTGATGAGCAATGACGTGGTTAACGTATTTTTTATTGTTTACGTACCCTAAAATAGGGTACGTTAAAATACGTACGTACCTTTCAAAAAATAGAATACGTATGGTACGTACCCTCGAGCTTTGGCCCCAATTATGCAATATAGGCCTAGTTGATCTGATAGTTAAACTGAACTCTATGCTGACTGTCAGCGAAATTAAATGGAACTATTCATAACGCAACATAATGTAAAATAATTATGTAACATTATTCAGATACCTTCAAAAAGCGAGCTGCTTACACGGCTGGGTAACTAAGTTACATGGTCATTGGTTGTGTAACTAAGTTACATGGTCATTGGTTGTGTAACTAAGTTACATGGTCATTGGTTGTGTAACTAAGTTACATGGTCATTGGTCGTGTAACTAAGTTACATGGTCATTGGTTGTGTAACTAAGTTACATGGCCATTGGTTGTGTAACTAAGTTACATAGCCATTGGTTGTGTAACTAAGTTACATGGTCATTGGTTGTGTAACTAAGTTACATGGTCATTGGTTGTGTAACTAAGTTACATGGTCATTGGTTGTGTAACTAAGTTACATGGTCATTGGTTGTGTAACTAAGTTACATGGTCATTGGTTGTGTAACTAAGTTACATGGTCATTGGTTGTGTAACTAAGTTACATGGTCATTGGTTGTATAACATAGTTACATGGTCATTGGTTGTGTAACTAAGTTACATGGTCATTGGTTGGTAACTAAGTTACATGGTCATTGGTTGTGTAACTAAGTTATATGATCATTGGTTGTGTAACTAAGTTACATGGTCATTGGTTGTGTAACTAGGTTATATGATCATTGGTTGTGTAACTATATAAGTTACATGGTCATTGGTTGTGTAACTAAGTTACATGGTCATTGGTTGTGTAACTAAGTTACATGGTCATTGGTTGTCTAACTAAGTTATAATGGTCATTGGTTGTGTAACTAAGTTACATGGTCGTTGGTTGTGTAACTAAGTTATATGATCATTGGTTGTGTAACTAAGTTACATGGTCATTGGTTGTGCAACTAAGCTACATGGTTGTGCCACTAAGTTACATGGTTGTGCCACTAAGTTACATGGTTGTATAACTAAGTTACATGGTTGTGCCACTAAGTTACATGGTTGTATAACTAAGTTACATGGTTGTGTAACTAAGTTACATGGTTGTGCCACTAAGTTACATGGTTGTATAACTAAGTTACATGGTTGTGCCACTAAGTTACATGGTTGTGCCACTAAGTTACATGGTTGTATAACTAAGTTACATGGTTGTGCCACTAAGTTACATGGTTGTATAACTAAGTTACATGGTTGTGTAACTAAGTTACATGGTTGTGCCACTAAGTTACATGGTTGTATAACTAAGTTACATGGTTGTGCCACTAAGTTACATGGTTGTATAACTAAGTTACATGGTTGTGCCACTAAGTTACATGGTTGTATAACTAAGTTACATGGTTGTGCCACTAAGTTACATGGTTGTGCCACTAAGTTACATGGTTGTGTAACTAAGCGACTACGCGTAATGCTGTATATGCAGTTTCGTCTATCATATTATGTCTTATCGTGTGATGTGGGTCCATGGTCTCTGTTGATTTAGAGGACTTGATGGCTCCCAGTCGAGAGCATAAGAAACACGATAGGTATCATTCAGGTTAAGACACAGGTAAACAAGAAGAGATGTTCCATTGTATTATATCGCATTGTATTGTAGACTAATGTTTTCCTAAAACTTGAGTCGGCTGATACGATATGCGGTATACGGACAGTGATGCATAATGGCTCTTAAAGCTAAGACCTGACATGTAGGCTAATGTTTATCAGCACATCGAGACAACTCCAGACCGAGTTCAGTTTCAGAGAAATCCTACAGTGCTCTTCAGTCTTACTCTCAAGCGTTTCAAGCGTATGAACAAATGAACAAATTAGGCTTAAACGTGAAAGGAAACGATATAAATAACCAAATCGAAACTTTCGGGAAAGCAAAACATGGACATCGTCGGCCAATGTTTTATTTCTAACCAAATAGTAAGCCTAATCGAAATCGTAATCGTAAACTTCAAATTCCTAAAACGCTACGCTAAAGTTAGGCGCAGGGCACCAGCTTATTTATGAGCGCTGCGTCGTGTCACATCACAAGGTTTGTCCAGAGAGGGTCAAGGGAAGATCAGAGTCTAGTTGCCAGAAAGACCAGAGAGAGAGAGACAGAGACAGAGACAGAGACAGACAGACGAAGAGACAGACAGACAGAGAGACAAACAGACAGAGAGAGACAGAGACAGAGAGACAGACAGAGACACAGACAGACAGACAGACAGAGACAAACAGACAGACAGAGACAGAGACAGAGAGACAGACAGAGACACAGACAGACAGACAGAGACAAACAGACAGAGAGAGACAGAGACAGAGAGAGACACAGACAGAGACACAGACAGACAGACAGACAGTGAAAGACATAGAGGTAGAAACGCTGCTACGGCGGGTTCCGTTGAAGACGAGAAAACTCGAAAGGCGAGGATTGGATGGATTAGGATTATTCTCGATGAGGTGAAACTACTTCAATTCCTTTTGACACACGTCAAGCAAGCAGGAAGGCGAGTGTAGGCCTATACCCAGCTAACACGATCCGATCAAGGCCTAAGTATCTTTCAGTTTACTGGCATTTCGCTCTTCTATACAGACTGTAAATAACTCTAGCAAATAATAGGCCTACATTAAGTGCATTTAGAAGACTTTAAGCAGTCTCAAGAACGCGATAAGGATCATAGGCTATACACAGTCCTACACAGACGTCTAATTATATTCGATATCAGGTAATTCAACTGGACCCTCTTCAGGTTTTTAGCAAAGCCGTTTTCGGCAAATCGAAATTAAACTCTTCATAATGTAAGAAATAATGTAACACAATTTATCTAGCGCCTATCCTGCACCTCCGAAAAGCAACCTGCTTACCAGTGGCGGCGCCAGAGGGGATATGGGGAGCTTAACCCCTAGCTGCGGCTCAGCCCCGCCCAGTGGCGTAACAGCCATATAACGAGGGTGGACAAAGTCCAGGGGCCCCCGAGGTCCAAAGGGCCCCAAGCTTTTAAAACTAAAAAATTTAATGCACTGTTTGTCCGTTTTTCTGTGACAATAATTATTAGGGAAAAAGTCGCATTATGTCAATAATGCTTTTCAGTTACATGATGTAAAAAACCATATCTAGCGAATTTCATAATTTTAATATTGACGACTTAACACAAGAGTTTTAAGTGTTTTAGAATACGTTTAGTTTGTTTTAAAACCACTGAAATTTAACTTTGAACATGCTTAATTTTATCCATATTAGCCCAATTTTCTAGCTTCCTGTTAAAAGCTGTGATTGTGCCCACTGAGACAGTAGCCTACAATCATCCAAACCATTCCACAAGTCTACAGCTCTTGACGAAATTCTGTTCTAATGATCCGTTCAGCTTCTTAAATGCCGAAAGGATCTTGATAGACACATTTGCGAAGAGAAAGCTAGAATACCCAAATTCGTGAGGAACTACAGACTAGACATGTTCACTTGCCTACATTACTGTGTAGGCACTGGTGGCTCTTTCAGCTTACTGCGCACTGTTTTGATAACTGATGTAATATATTCGTTTGTAATGACATTTAACACCAGAGAGCTCAGGGCTGTTAAAGGCTTTGTTTTTTTGTTTTTTGTTTTTTTAAACCCAAAAAAACAATAAAACGCAAATTTCGGTTTTTTGGTTTTTAACAAATTTGAAATTAGAAATGAGAAAATTTGCGTCTCTTCAACTCTCTTGGCAATTGTTGTATGGTCCTTGTTAATTTCGTTTTATGATATTATACGGTTCTACTGTTTTAGTTAATTTCATTTATATGCTTCTGATTATTTGAACGGCATTAAGCCATTTTTATGAGTTTTATGGTTCCAAATAGGAAACCTTAAAACAAAAACAAGAAAAAAAAAAAAATAAAAAAAAAAAAAACAAAAAACTACTTTTCATTTTGAAAAAACTTGGGTTTTTGCACCCCTGCTCTGAGTAGATATATATATATATATCATGAAATGGCGCTATAATTATAAATGTTCAATTATTTACGTACATACATGTAGATACATAATGGGTAAGGGCCCCCAAGCTTAGAATGTCCAAGGGCCCCCGGCTAGGTCGTTACGCCACTGGCCCCACCCAAAAGTGGGAAATCACTGCAAATCACAGGAGGGGACAAACGGGAAGGGCTTGGAGCCAGTAGCGTAGCCAGAGGGGGAGGGGGGCGGCCGCTCCCCCTAAGACCATTCTGACCAAATGTGGGGCCTTTTCGCAATTTATTTATGACCCCAAAAATACCAATATCGACGGTATGCAAGTCAAACGGCGCCTAAAAAGCGGCTTACCGAACTGTTTCGCGCTATATCAATAGATCGAGGAAACTTGAAACAGGCAAATATATTTCTGTTACTTTCTTAGCAGTGATGTTACACCAAATCAGTATTATACACAGATCTTAACGCGCTATTGCAGCCTAGTATGTTTGAGGCATGCTTGAAGCCATTTTGGCTGCTGTTAACGCCTTAATCTACTTACAAAAACTGCGACCTCTACAGGCCTACTAGAACCGTTTACACGCATAGTTTCCAATGTGAACTGAATCATGTATGAAAAAGAATGTTAACCGTAACTCCCTTTTTAATAATGCATGTAGATGTACTGTCTGCCTACCTGACTCTATGGATTTTGACCCTCTGCCTATCGATTCTGTTTTGATTAAGCGCCTGTGAATAAGCTGGTTCCAGCGACTTCGCTTTTGTGGGCGCTCTAGAAATATCGAGTTTACGATTTACGATACGATTACGACATTCATGATAAATGGGATTTTTCTGGTTTCAAGACAGTCCACGATCAGGCAACAGGAAACTGCATGTTTGAATCCATATCAAACAGCTTTCTAACGAATATAAAGCTCAGAAGGCAGTAAGTATCTGCCACAGACGTTAGCTGTGAGCCTGTGACTTGGGGCCTTTATGTGCTCGCTCCCCCTAGTGTTAAAACCTGGCTACGCCACTGCTTGGAGCTTTAGCCCCCAAACCTGAAATCCTGGCGCCTCCACTGCTGCTTACACGGGTACGGTAAACGGACGATGCGTCACTAATTAGATTCAGTCGTGAAATTGTAATAAACAAGAAAATAGAAACTTGCGGAAATGGGAAACGCAGACATCGTTTGTCAAGGACTCATCGAAACCTGTCACGGTAACTCCTTCGCCTCCTCTCTCGCTCTCGCTCTCTCTCTCTCTCTCTCTCTCTGTCTCTCTCTCTCTCTCTCTCTCTCTCTCTCTCTCTCTCTCTCTCTCTCTCTCTCTCTCTCTCTCTGTCTCTCTCTGTCTCTCTGTCTGTCTCTGTCTGTCTCTGTGTCTGTCTCTGTCTGTCTCTGTCTCTGTCTCTGTCTCTGTCTCTCTGTCTCTGTCTCTGTCTCTCTGTCTCTGTCTGTCTGTCTGTCTGTCTGTCTCTGATCTATATGGCATCCACACTCGGATCTTACCTTGTTATCTCTGGACAACCCATCTGACACGACGCAGCGCTCGCGAATAACCTGGTGCCCTGCGCCAAGCTTTAGAGCAGCTCTTTAGAAATTTTGAGTTTACGATTACGAATATGAATGCGATTTGAAACCTGACTCTACAATAGGCCCCCTACAACACAATATAAATGAGATTTGACGACGTCTCTTTACAAAGTTCAGAAGCCCACATCGATGCCGAGCAACAGTAACTATTAAGGAGCATAAGCGGAGTTAACTTCAGAGCCAAAGGTAGTCCCAGTAAGAGAGTTGCGAACTTGAGGCTATTACGATGTTCCATTGTATTGCATTGCATTGTATTGTAGACTTGTGTTTACATAAGGTCTGAGTCGGCTGAATTGCGTGTGCAAACCATGGAACCGCCCAAGTGAACAGACCGCTTTTATGTATGACCTTGAAATGTGTAATTTCCAAAGCTTTCGTATCGCTATGCAAAATACAAAGGCAGACTAATAATACCTTATCAGGATTTTAATATAGGCCTATACAAGCAAATACAGACCAGACTTGACATACGGAATGCTGTTGTTCGATAGGCATAGAAATGCTGGCTGCAATACATGGACCCATCGTACACTGCCTGTGAGACGCATTGACTGTGCCTAGAGCTGGCTTACACTGTCCATGGAAACTGGTTGCCGGTTAAGGCCCGTGAATAATGAACAGGTCTTAAGAGCTAACCTCAGAACGGGCATGTCGCCTCAATCAACCGCCTTCGTGATATGATCCTAACAATGACAACAGAACATCAATAGCGTTGCATTCTGTAGCACTTCGAGGTTGTTGCGTTGTTTCGAGAAGAGGTTGCGTCTGTCTTATAGATACGCTGCATCAAAATGAACACTTCCAGTGTTCGGAATAGAGCTATAATGGGAAGAGAGGTAGGTTACTGAATTATCATAATGTTATGGGAACGAACATGCACTGAAGGGAAGAAGCAGCTGGAAGGTCAGGTGGACTAAGAGCAGTTAGGCCCAATGGACAAATTTACGTCATTAGACGTTCTGTCAGTGTGGGTGCAGATGTAGTACACAAGAAATATTCACGCTTTTCTATAGCGACCATATAATATAATGGCCTCGATCCTGTTCATTTTTCAACGAATTGATCGGGTGAGATCATTAACCACCGCTTATCGTTTAAATGGGTGCCGCGCCCTTTAAGGACTCCTTGTACGAACCATGTTAGCCCGAGATTTAAATCTCAATCATCGGTTTGCGAAGCGGCAATCTCACGCACAAAGGTGCATGGGACGTGCTCTCTAACCAATGTAGCTAACCATAGAACGAGAATTCGTGATTTGAGGCTTTAATATTTAAATATTCGAATATTAAGGCTTTTTATTCGTGAATATTAAGGCTTTTTAATATTCGTAAATATTAGTATGTATTCGTTGATGACGTCACTGTTTCCGTTTTGCTTACGAACTTATTTAAGACTAGGTCTACTAATTTAAGAATTCGTTCTGCAACGTGCAGTGGTTTTGCGGCGCAATGAGCTGAAGTTACGCAATTGTGACCTGAGTAACTCGTAACCACCTAACTGTTCAATCTAATGTCAAGTTTTGGCAGAATTTTGTACATCCGACGGAATCAAGAATGGGTTACCGTTAAAAAATTTAATATTCGTTGGTCTGTTTCAATATTCGTTAATACGTCAATTTCTGGTGCTCGGAATATTCGTAATATGCGCATACTGTTCTATGTAGCTAACCTGCGTGAGAAGTGTAATAAAAGCTGCGTTCCTGGTTGTCCTTATTTTAACTATGAGGTTATATCGTTACAGAATGTCGCAGCAGACGAAGCCTCGGGTGAAGAAGATCAACAACTGATCAAAACGGAACTCCGTAAGGGAATGTGTCTTTCATTTTAGCCCCGCCTAACAAAAAGCATAGAATGATTATAGACATGTTTAGCACCTTAGCACTCTTAAGAGGCTCGTGAATGGTCTATACATATGTATGTATGCATTCATATCTACATAAATACATTAACCTATGCTACCCTATCGACAGGGCCGTATGCTAACCTTGAAACGCATGCATACATTGGGGCCATTCGAAACCCTAGGGCATATACCCTGCTTGACTTGTTTCCACCAAGGGTTCATCAGGCCTTATAGTCTGCGCCCTCGCCCTCACAGCTTTGAGCTTCCAAGAAAGGACGACAGAAATTATATTTCCCGAGTACTATACAGACACTCAACCATGACCCCCACTTTCTGACTATGACCGATCAATTCTTTAACTGTTTGTTTGTTTATTTAATTTTATTTATTTTTATTAACTTTCTAAGACATTTCTTCTCTCGTGTAAATGGCTGCGGTATGTTAGCAATTGATATCAATTAAACGAATAGATATATATATATAATACTAAGTGAAGTTACTGATATAAGATGAGTAACTGTAACATTGAGACCTAACTGTTCTTGATCTAATGTCTAGTTTTGGCACTGAATTTTGTACAATTAATCCCGGATTTTGAAGAATTAAGAATGAAAAGAAATTAAAAAATTTAATGTTTGTTGGCCTGTTTCAATGTTCGTTAAAATGCGTCAATTTCTACAAATCTTAATATTCGTAATATGCGCATACTCGTTCTATGTAGCTAACCGTAGCGTGAGAAGTGTAATAAAAGCTGCAGCTGAAGTATTCCCATTTTAACTCTGAGGTTGTATCATTACAGAATGTCACAGCAGACGAAGCCTCGGGTGAAGAAGATCAACAACTGATCAAAGCGGAAATCCGTAAGGGAATGTGTCTTTCATTTTAGCCCCGCCTAACAAAAAGCATAGAATGATTATAGACATGTTTAGCACCTTAACACTCTTAAGAGGCTCGTGAATGGTCTATAAAAATGTATGTATGCATTCATATCTACATAAATACATTAACCTATGCTACCCTATAGACATCAACCTATGCTAACCTATAAACACATGCATACATTGGGGCCATTCGAAACCCTAGGGCATATACCACAGAGAATGAGCGGTTTTGCATAGCTGCTCTGCGGTCAAGCAGGACCACCAGAACCGCCTCTCAGCACAGCGAAGGGCGCGACTACCCCGGAACCTCGATACCGGCTGACAGAGGTCTATTAGGCAGGCTGCTGCAAGGCCAAGATGGCATCGCCAGACCAGAGAGACAATACTCTATACTCCATGCACTGTCGGGCAGGAGGCCAATGCAGAACCTCCAACATATATATATATCTGATGCAATGATCATATTTTTTTATTTGGCTCGCAGTACACGATCAAGACAAGACAACCGCGGGTAGTCGGCAGTCCAGAATAGAAGGTTAAGCAGTAATCAAGCCGTTCCGTAATGATGGTATGGACAAGAGTACTTACAGTGCTGACCGTTAGCGAACGTGCAAGTGCAACAGTACGGAGTTGACGCAGTTGGTGATAGCAATCACGACTAAGGCGATGCAGATATTATGGAGCAAAGGTAAGCTCCTGATCCAACCGGATACTGAGGTCAAGGGCTGTAGCTGAAAAAATGTAGGTAGGGAATTTAATAGCCAGGTCTTCTAAGTTAAGCTTGGCAAGCTGCTGCCTAGTACCCAGCCACATGAATTTAGTCTTAGCAGAATTCAGACGTAAGCGATTAGATGACATCCATGTTTCCAATCTTACCAGGGCGCGACTCATTTCCCCGACAGCTAAAGCAGCATTTGCAGGTCGGCAGTGAATATATGCCTGTATATAAAGCATAAAGCTGGACTTTGAATCAAATGCCATCTTCTGACATAGATTGGGGTCAAAGGCTTTGACCCCAATCTATGTCAGAAGTGTGGAAAGCCCAGAGGTATAGATGATAAACAGGAAAGGACCCAGGACAGAGGCCTGGAGAGATCGCTCTGCCACTCAAGGCGACCTGGTTGTCCCTGTGGCTCGAACTTCCATGGTGCTTCATAAGAGCTTTGCTGTGGTCGGTCCATCTTTCTGGAATAGGTTGCCTATCAACCTACGTAATGAGCTTCTTGGTCTTTCCTTGCCCCTTTTCCGCAGGCTTTTGAAAACCATTCTTTTCGATCGTGGTTTGGTGTTGTCAGGTCGGGAGCGCCTCTGAGGAGTATTTCTTGAAGTGGCGCTATATAAATTTACGATTACGATTACGATTACACGGGCATCGATAGACCTCGTAGGGCCATGAACCACATTAATGTATACGCCCTCTGAGGAAGGAACTAAGCCGTTCAAGGAAACCCCCACACAGCTCAAACATAGCATGCAACCGTATAAGTAGGATGTCATGCTCTACAGTTTCAAAAGCGACGTTAACGTCAAAAGGTGCTAGCAACATGAGCTCTGAACGATCACATAGGAGGCGATTCATTCACCTGCAAGGTAGGCCTAAGCATTAGCTAATTAGACGCAGATAAGTCTCTTAACCCTGCCTGAAGAAGCTACTGAAGTTAGGAACAAATGAAACCCGACTTAATATTAACGGCCTTCGCGTGAAACAAGCGATTCTTCTCACTAGTGTTTTGCCTATAATGAACGCTGCTTTACGCAACACTGAATTGCCTTTCAGGCAGCCAACGAAATGACGAACGAAGGCCATCAAGAAGGACGAGAGGAGTCTGCTGCTGCTCCATAAGGCACTGCTGTTGTATCGATAAAGATTGCATCACAGTCGTTGTGATGCTATTGTTCATGGCCTGTCTCGTTCTGATGTTCTTGGAAATGACCCAGATGAGACGAGAACTGACAGAGGAACGTGAGAAAGTGAAGCAGATTGAAGAAATACGATTCCAGGAGAAGCAGTTACAGGCGGCAGGAGCACAGTGGTTGCAACGGTGCATCGGGCATCAAGTCGGCGGTTACGATTCGTTTACTGGGGTTCGTTTCTTCTGGGGATTAATCGAGATCGGTTATACCAACAAACAACAGCTGAGAACGTGTATTACCGAGTACAACGATCGGTTTTCGCAAAACCTTTATTTAACTTAATTGCTGCACCATTTCATGAGCCAAGGCTAAGAAAGTGATGTCGTTAACACTTCATACCCATGTCTGCTTCATGCGGTTAGCTTAAGGGACGGATCTTTCTCTTCTTGTTCTTCTACTTGTTATTCGTCTGCTTCTTCTTTTCCCTCTTTCTCTTCTTCGTAATGATTTGATTATTTTTCAAATATATTATGATAATTACTGATGTTCGTTTGCTAATTTGCTAATTACGTCGATGGAGTCTAAGCTATTTTTAGTTTTTCTGAATGTCTTCCAAGTGATGTATATTGGTCTTTCCGAGTCTCTCCCGTTACGATACGAAAGCAATGGAAATTACCGATTACCATTTCACAAAGACGCATGCAGTCAGTTCGTTGGCTGGTTGAAGTGCGTGCCACGTAGAGCAGGTGACTCAGACATTTCAGAAAATCCTGCGTGAAACCGATAGCGTCTTAATGCTACTGATATTATTTGCACTAGAGGTCTGCAGGCAGAGCAGTTTTCTTAGCTGACCCGTACCTGTAGCACAGGGCCGTTAGCTGCACCCGTATGCACCCGATCGTACCCCGTACCCGCAGGTATACCCGTTCTGTACCCGCCACGTCATTAGCACGCCTTCGATAGTAGTCGAGTACGTAGTAGTAGTAGTAGTAGTAGTAGTAGTAGTAGTAGTAGTAGTAGTAGTAGTAGTAGTAGTAGTAGTAGTAGTAGTAGTAGTAGTAGTAGTAGTAGTAGTAGTAGTAGTAGTAGTAGTAGTAGTAGTAGTAGTAGTAGTAGTAGTAGTAGTAGTAGTATTATCAGTTGATGAAATACATCAATACGAGGAGCATTAATTGTAACTTGTAAGTAACAAGTGTAAAAAAATTTCTCCGGATCTTTGCACCTTCTGAACGACTCGGCGGTCGGTCCGAATGATTGTGGATAGTAGTCCTCCGTTTGATTAGCCCTGGACAGGAAACGTTTAGTATTTTGCCCTGGCTAGAAACTCTTCGTGGGTGCTATCTTATGCTGTGGCCGAGAGTTCAATCGATGAAGACAATAATATATTATGGATCATATATTATTTGATCATATATTATATGATCATATATTATATGATCCACTGAACGCGAAACCTTTGTTCTGTTGCTACGGTGCTTGAGATGCAAATGACAACAGGACAGGTGTAGGCCTACTGCCAGGCCGGATGATCTGGTGGACGCCAGTTTTCGCAGCGAAACAGGTCGGTCTAACGATTTGCCTGATATTTTCTATTCCTTTGTAATGATTTGCCTGATATTTTCTATTCCTTTGTAATGATTTGCCTGATATTTTCTAATCCTTTATTTTAAAATAAGGTACTTGTCGGTTAATTTACCCGATTTAATTTTTGCGTAGACCTTGTCGGTTAATTCACCCGAATAAATCCCTATGCCTTTCTTCCCTTTTCAGCACGTTGGACTGTTTTTATCTGTCTTCTAATGACGACACTAACCCTAACCCTGACCCTAACCCACCCTGACGACGTTAAATTTTATAGTCCACCCCAGTTACCTTGAGGTTATGCGTCGTTGTAACACGTCGTGAGGGTCGGTTACTGAGTTGTTTCTTTGTTTCTTAGCAGAAGGTAGCGTCAAGTCTGACGGACACACTTCATTAATCCCAGTGGTCAAAAGTAAGCTAGTATGATGAAAAACAAGGTTGGTTTACCTATGGAACTAGGCCTATATTATTATGAACCTATGTTTTAATGACATATAGATTAATGTTAATTGCGTATTGATTGAGGTCATAATTGATCGGTAGATCAATGACCAGGTCATTGATCTACCGATCAGTGTTAATGATTTATTGATTAATGTTAATGATGACGTTTACTCGAATGCTGCTAGTTCTAATGACGTATTTGATTAATGTTAATGATGATAACTATATAGATTAATGCGAATGCGTTAGGCCTATATAAGTTTTGCCGTAACTGAATGCTGCTAGCCTGTAGAACTCTATTATGAACGGTACACATCATTCTTTCTTTCTTTCTTTCTTCTTTCTTTTTCCTCCGTCAAGTATTCGCTGACGATGAGGCTCTAACAAAACTTCTCCATTTCGGTCGGTCTCTTGCGAGTTCTATTGCCCTTCTTAAGTCCCATCCTCTGTCTTCAATGTCCTCCAGTATGTTATCTATCCATCTCTTCTTCTGACGTCCTCTGCTCCTCGTTCCCTCCACTTCTCCGTGCAGCGCCTTTGCCGGCATTCTTCCGTTCTCCATCCTGATCACATGTCCATACCATGTTAGTCTTCGTTTCTTTATTCTTTCCACTACCGTTTCCTTCTGTCCCGGTTCTTCTCGTATCACCTCATTCCGTATCTTTTCTCTTCGTGATCTATTCAGTAGTCCTCGTAGCCATCCCATCTCCGCCACCAGGAGTCTTCTCTCGTCCTCCTTTTTCATGCACCAAGACTCTGCTCCATACGTGAGGACCGGTATCACCAGTGTTTCGTATAGTTTGGTTTTGTTCTTGTTGAGATGTTGCCTGATCTCCATAGTTTCCTCAGCTTCCCAAACATTGCTGATGCCAGCCCAATTCTTTTCCTTATGTCCCTTGTCGACTCCGCGTCCTCCGTAATTACGCCCCCAGGTACACAAATTCCGTCACCTGTTCCAACTCCTCTCCTTCCAGGGTGATGTTTATCTTTTCTTTTTCCTTACCAATTGTCATTGTTTTGGTCTTCTCTCCATTGATCTTAAGCCCGAATCTTTTGCTACTTTTATGTACCCTGGTCGTTAGTTCCTGCAGTTGGCTTCCGCTTTCCGCCATCAGATCTATGTCGTCTGCAAATCTTAGGTTGTTGACTATTGTTCCATTTATTCTCACCCCTATTTTAGCATTAATTAATCAATACGTCTTAATGACGTATTGATTACTTAATGCTAATGATGTATACCGTAACGGAATGATGCTTGTTCTCGCGTGTGACTTTCAGTCAGACTTACTACGGTGACCTTCAAAATGCTGCATGCAATAAATACAGTGATGCTTAGTCGATCAGTGATGAATGCCAGTTAATTGGTGTCGATGGCGATGAGGACGATGATGATTATTGCTATCATTTTTATTTAGCAAAGTTTAACGATCATCAAGATATAAAACTGAGATATTGTGACTGAAATGATAATGGTGGTGGTGGTGATTATTACTATTATTATTATTATTATTATTATTACTATCATCATCATCATCATCATCATCATCATCATCATCATCATCATCATCATCATCATCATCATCATCATCATCATCATCATCATCATCATCATCATCATCATCATCATCATCATAATAATAATAATAATAATAATAATAATAATAATAATAATAATAATAATAATAATAATAATAATAATAATAATTATAATAATAATTGTAATAATAAAAATTATAATAATATAAATAATAATAATAATAATAATAATAATAATAATAATAATAATAATAATAATAATAATAATAATAATAATAATAATAATCGTCATCATCATCATCATCATCATCACACCACAACCACTATTATTACTATTTTAGCAGCCAGATGTTTCTGCAGAAGTCTCTCCTGGCGTAAGAGATCAACAGCCGAGGGAAGATATCACAAGTAAGACACTCACTTCTCACACTTAATCATAGAAGAAAATAACCAAACGAAATTCTCGATATGTAGGAGGAAATCAGATATACTCTTTCTCCGGAGTTAAACCAGGTTCAGGTGTATCAGAATCCCAATTTCTGAGAACAAGGAATGAATTATGCAACTAGGAAATAACAATTTGAAAGAGTCTGAAACTAAAATTGAGCGACTATGCTGAATACTGACTAAAAGAAAGATGTTTGGTTAATTTGGTTATTGAAAAATTTCAGCTTGAAGGAGATTTGAACCCTCGACCTTTCGGTCGACAGTCCACGCAGGAAATAACTTAAATTTAGTCTTCAAGATCTCTCGATATAAAAACGTTAATGTCAGCCTGAGATTTATTTTTGCTATTTCTGTGTTTCATTGGTACCTAAGACAGAAGGACTCTGAGAAGAGCTGACTCGCCATTTCCAGTGCTACGAATATTCACCTATATTCCATTTAATTGGGCCTGGATTGCGGTCATTTTCGCAATTATCAGCATTTTCCTGAAGTGGAAGATGGACTCCGATAACCATTTCCTTCTACAACAGATTGAAGTTTTAAATCAACTAAATCACAGCCAATCTTCTCGGATCGATAAACTTAAGGCCGATATGGATGAGCTGAAGGCTGACTCTAATAAAGGTCGTGTAAATTCCAATGCACAGTTGCGAGAATACCAGATGAAGGTGGACGCCTTGGATTCTGAAAAGCAACAACTCCGTGAACAGATTACAATTTTGTCTGAACAAAATAGTCGCCAACTGTCTCTGTTGGAAAAGCTACAAACTGGAACAAAGGATCAGCGTGATAATTTGGACGCAAAACTGCGAGAGTACAACATTAAAATGGACGCCGTGAATTCTGAAAATCGTATTCTTCGGGAACAGATCGCACTTGCAAACCGACAAAACGAATTTATGAAATCGCAAATGGACAAAAAAGAAAGAAATGCTCAGGCTTCGAGCGTCCGGCTGCAGGAAAGCCAATTTGACGAGAAAGGCGCGGAATATCTGATTAAATGTCTGGGACAAGAAGAGAGTTCATCTGAGACGTTCACTGGTCTCAACGTATTCTGGGGCGGACTTAAATTGGGCTATACCACTAAGAGCAGCCTCGATAACTGCCTGAAAATGTATTACGCTATTTATAAACAGAAAATTTCGTATAAGTGAGTTCAGTATTATATGGCAGCGGTATCGTTAGACATTTTCATATGGATCGCCGATGCAATTATCTATATCACATATTTTAGTACCGTGTAGCCTATTCTCTGTTAATGGAAAATTCCGGTAGATTTTATTTGACAGGCATAAGTTGCCTACGCGCATCTGTTGAGCAACATTCTAGAAGCGCAAATCCAGCATGTTATGCGGAATAGTTTGAATTTGTAGACCTACTTCGGCGTACGAGCACTGTCGACTTTTGTTCCTTTGTTGTTAATCAAAGTAATTATGCTTCGATGTTAGAACCCCTTGTCTCGCGTTTCTCTTGTTTCAGCAACAGTAGCTGTAGGTTAACACTAGCATTCTGAAAGTACTGTCGACCTTGACAACTAGGCCTGCACCCATCCGCATGACTTACTAAGCATGATTCGAACTAAGCAACTAAGGTTGCTTAGGTTGAATCCGACACAGGTCACAGCGGACTAATGGTTATCGACTTATTCTGTCGCAACGATTGTATTGAAAAGCTTGTAATTTTGTGATATGGTCTTACTTAGAAGAGAAAACTTCTCATGGAAGTTTCTATATTGATCAGGGAAAGAGAGTTCGCCTTTGTAACTAACTTATCAATGAGGAGTGAACATGACCCGGTTACCTCTGCTGGCCCTTGCACCATTAAGCAAGGGAAAGACCCGGTTAACCCTGGTGGCCCTTGCGCCATTACGCAAGGGAAAGACCCGGTTAACCCTGGCGACCCTTGCGCCATTAAGCAAGGGAACAGAAGAAGACAAAGAAGAAGAGCAGAATATCATCAATAAGAACTCTATTGTAAACCAAACACAGAACAATCGCAAAGCAACATGCTGCAAACATTGACTCTAATGTAAATATTATTATTACTAATATCTTAGGCATATTTAGCATATATTTACTCAAATGACATAGGCAGACACTGTTAGCGCAGTCGAATACGACCATTTATGTACTCTGTATAAGTGCATATATGATCCTTGTAATGACGCTAATCATCGTCGATATGACGGCGTCGTTAAATAAACGATATTAAGTATATCCACATAGTCTTCCGCGGTTTGCTTGCATGCCTGTAAACACACACAAACGTCTAGCTGCGCTTTTTCTATAAAGAGACAGGTATAGCCTACTGCGTTCAATCGATGAAGGCTCGAAGTGTTTCTATTCTACCACAGCTCTAGACCTCCTATGCTCCACCTTTCTTCTCATAATTAATGTATGGGCCGTTGCTACAGAAAACATGGTCGACGTGCATTGCAACAAGGCAGGTAGCCTAGTAGCCAGGCAGATCGAAGGATCTAGTGGGCGACAGTTTTCTCCGCTAAACAGGTTGGACTAATAATGATTTGTCTGATATTTTTGAACATTTTGCTTTTAAAATATATAGTGCAGAAGCATTTTCAAAAATCTGTTATTGTATCATTAAATTTTATATAGGCCTAAGTTTGTATTTTATTATTATCTTATAAATATTATATTATTTTATTCACAAAAAACGTAGAAAATACAGATCGAGACAGAAATCAAGTATCGCGATTTCGCTTAACAAGTTGGTTGAGCCTATAGGTCTAATTAGATAACACGAGAAAGAAATTTATTGTAACTTGTAAGGTTTATTCGTAACTTCATAGCTCGAAAGGAATTTGAAACGATTCTTAGATTTTTCTTTCATTCTATTCGTTGTTTCTTCATTTTGAATCGCAAACGATTTCGTGTAGACATGTGTTTCCGGGCATATATAATATATAGACGGCCTGAATACGTTAGCCTATACTAAAAAACACTGCTCATAATGCCATTTTCTAGATGAGAGTTTGCAACGGAAACTGAATAATATACAAAAAATGTTGGTTATCTGTATGACAGGATATGGAGGTGTGTAGAAAGGCAAGAGTGGAACAGATGGATGCAAGCGTCTTTGCAGAGGAAATTAATGGTAAATATACAGTAATACGAAAAACATCTACAACGTGCTATCATTCGTAACATCATCAGACGAATAGGTCTGCATAAATGATAATAATGGGTCAATTCAATTATACGTTGAGAGTCGGCTCTTAAAGCGTTTTGATCGTTATAAGAACTCTGACCCTCGCAATACTTCGCGAAGTAGCGTAAAGTGCAATACAGCACAGAGACAAATGAGTAAAATTTACTACAATTTCACGCAGAAGTAAACCATTGATAGGCCTAATCTCAATTCACGTAGAATTAATTATTCATACGTTTGAATTTAAACGGCTTTATTAACTGAGTTTTATATTTAATTACGTGTTTTGTTTTTCTGGAAAATCTAGGCATCCAGCCTTCAGTGTTTACCAGATTATACCTACAGGTAGTAGGTTGGAGTCAGTTACGAATTAGGCTAATCCTTTTAGCAGCCGCTGTTGTAGTTCTAGTCCTTTCGATTTTCATTTCGCTAGGCTTACAGCAAACTGACGAGAACGAGAAAATAGTTATACTCCAAGACGAAAATAAACAGAAGGAAACTCAGCCAAAGATAACCGAGCAAGAGAAAGAATTATCTAGGCTCCAATATGAAAATAAGCATGTTAAAGAATCCAATGCGCTGCTGAAACACGCGAAAGAAAATTTTTGTTCTGATATGACGCTAGAGATCGTCCAGAAAGAGAAAGAAAAGGATTAGCCTAATTCGTAACTGACTCCAACCTACTACCTGTAGGTATAATCTGGTAAACACTGAAGGCTGGATGCCTAGATTTTCCAGAAAAACAAAACACGTAATTAAATATAAAACTCAGTTAATAAAGCCGTTTAAATTCAAACGTATGAATAATTAATTCTACGTGAATTGAGATTAGGCCTATCAATGGTTTACTTCTGCGTGAAATTGTAGTAAATTTTACTCATTTGTCTCTGTGCTGTATTGCACTTTACGCTACTTCGCGAAGTATTGCGAGGGTCAGAGTTCTTATAACGATCAAAACGCTTTAAGAGCCGACTCTCAACGTATAATTGAATTGACCCATTATTATCATTTATGCAGACCTATTCGTCTGATGATGTTACGAATGATAGCACGTTGTAGATGTTTTTCGTATTACTGTATATTTACCATTAATTTCCTCTGCAAAGACGCTTGCATCCATCTGTTCCACTCTTGCCTTTCTACACACCTCCATATCCTGTCATACAGATAACCAACATTTTTTGTATATTATTCAGTTTCCGTTGCAAACTCTCATCTAGAAAATGGCATTATGAGCAGTGTTTTTTTAGTATAGGCTAACGTATTCAGGCCGTCTATATATTATATATGCCCGGAAACACATGTCTACACGAAATCGTTTGCGATTCAAAATGAAGAAACAACGAATAGAATGAAAGAAAAATCTAAGAATCGTTTCAAATTCCTTTCGAGCTATGAAGTTACGAATAAACCTTACAAGTTACAATAAATTTCTTTCTCGTGTTATCTAATTAGACCTATAGGCTCAACCAACTTGTTAAGCGAAATCGCGATACTTGATTTCTGTCTCGATCTGTATTTTCTACGTTTTTTGTGAATAAAATAATATAATATTTATAAGATAATAATAAAATACAAACTTAGGCCTATATAAAATTTAATGATACAATAACAGATTTTTGAAAATGCTTCTGCACTATATATTTTAAAAGCAAAATGTTCAAAAATATCAGACAAATCATTATTAGTCCAACCTGTTTAGCGGAGAAAACTGTCGCCCACTAGATCCTTCGATCTGCCTGGCTACTAGGCTACCTGCCTTGTTGCAATGCACGTCGACCATGTTTTCTGTAGCAACGGCCCATACATTAATTATGAGAAGAAAGGTGGAGCATAGGAGGTCTAGAGCTGTGGTAGAATAGAAACACTTCGAGCCTTCATCGATTGAACGCAGTAGGCTATACCTGTCTCTTTATAGAAAAAGCGCAGCTAGACGTTTGTGTGTGTTTACAGGCATGCAAGCAAACCGCGGAAGACTATGTGGATATACTTAATATCGTTTATTTAACGACGCCGTCATATCGACGATGATTAGCGTCATTACAAGGATCATATATGCACTTATACAGAGTACATAAATGGTCGTATTCGACTGCGCTAACAGTGTCTGCCTATGTCATTTGAGTAAATATATGCTAAATATGCCTAAGATATTAGTAATAATAATATTTACATTAGAGTCAATGTTTGCAGCAT
>JACEVL010000896.1:51415-53915 GCA_020284085.1 Aporrectodea caliginosa
TCACTCTGCCACTCAAGGCGACCTGGTTGTCCCTGTGGCTCGAACTTTCATGGTGCTTCATAAGAGCTTTGCTGTGGTCGGTCCATCTTTCTGGAATAGGTTGCCTATCAACCTACGTAATGAGCTTCTTGGTCTTTCCTTGCCCCTTTTCCGCAGGCTTTTGAAAACCATTCTTTTCGATCGTGGTTTGGTGTTGTCAGGTCGGGAGCGCCTCTGAGGAGTATTTCTTGAAGTGGCGCTATATAAATTTACGATTACGATTACGATTACACGGGCATCGATAGACCTCGTAGGGCCATGAACCACATTAATGTATACGCCCTCTGAGGAAGGAACTAAGCCGTTCAAGGAAACCCCCACACAGCTCAAACATAGCATGCAACCGTATAAGTAGGATGTCATGCTCTACAGTTTCAAAAGCGACGTTAACGTCAAAAGGTGCCAGCAACATGAGCTCTGAACGATCACATAGGAGGCGATTCATTCACCTGCAAGGTAGGCCTAAGCATTAGCTAATTAGACGCAGATAAGTCTCTTAACCCTGCCTGAAGAAGCTACTGAAGTTAGGAACAAATGAAACCCGACTTAATATTAACGGCCTTCGCGTGAAACAAGCGATTCCTTGCACAAGTATTTGACTATGGACGCTGCTTTACGCGACACTGAATTGCTTTTCAGGCGGCCAACGAAATGACGAACGAAGGCGAACGAGAAGGACGAGAGGAGTCTGCTGCTGCTCCATAAGGCACTGCTGTTGTATCGATAAAGATTGCATCACAGTCGTTGTGATGCTATTGTTCATGGCCTGTCTCGTTCTGATGTTCTTGGAAATGACCCAGATGAGACGAGAACTGACAGAGGAACGTGAGAAAGTGAAGCAGATTGAAGAAATACGATTCCAGGAGAAGCAGTTACAGGCGGCAGGAGCACAGTGGTTGCAACGGTGCATCGGGCATCAAGTCGGCGGTTACGATTCGTTTACTGGGGTTCGTTTCTTCTGGGGATTAATCGAGATCGGGTATACCAACAAACAACAGCTGAGAACGTGTATTACCGAGTACAACGATCGGTTTTCGCAAAACCTTTATTTAACTTAATTGCTGCACCATTTCATGAGCCAAGGCTAAGAAAGTGATGTCGTTAACACTTCATACCCATGTCTGCTTCATGCGGTTAGCTTAAGGGACGGATCTTTCTCTTCTTGTTCTTCTACTTGTTATTCGTCTGCTTCTTCTTTTCCCTCTTTCTCTTCTTCGTAATGATTTGATTATTTTTCAAATATATTATGATAATTACTGATGTTCGTGTGCTAATTTGCTAATTATGTCGATGGAGTCTAAGCTATTTTTAGTTTTTCTGAATGTCTTCCAAGTGAAGTATATTGGTCTTTCTGAGTCTCTCCCGTTACGATACGAAAGCAATGGAAATTACCGATTACCATTTCACAAAGACGCATGCAGTCAGTTCGTTGGCTGGTTGAAGTGCGTGCCACATAGAGCAGGTGACTCAGAAACTTCAGAAAACCCTGCGTGAAACCGATAGAGTCTTGCTACTGATATTTAAGCGAGGTTGGTTGTAACTTGTAAGTAACAAGTGTAAAAAAATTTCCCGGATCTTTTCACCGTTCTGAACGACTCGGCGTCGGTCCGAATGATTGTGGATAGTAGTCCACCGTTTGATTAGCCTGGACTAGAACGTTTAGTATTTTGCCCTGGTTAGAGACTCTTCGTGGTTGCTATCTTATGCTGTGGCTGAGAGTTCAATCGATGAAGACAATAATATATTATGGATCATATATTATATGATCATATATTATATGATCATATATTATATGATTCACTGAACGCGAAACCTTTGTTCTGTTGCTACGGTGCTTGAGACGCAAATGACAACAGAACAGGTGTACTGGCAGGCCGGAGGATCAAGTGGACACCAGTTTTCGCAGCGAAACAGGTCGGTCTAACGATTTGAGTGATATTTTCTATTCCTTTGTAATGGAAAGCTATCCAGGAAATTAAAAGCTCTCATGTTTTAGAAAACAGTTAAAACTGTTCTTGTTATCAAGCTCTTAGCATTTGTGCTGACAGTTGACATTGTGTATTGTGTGTAAAGGATCCTAGAAGTAGCTCTAGAAATTGTCGTAATTACAATTACAATTACAATTAGGCCTACTGTCGAAACCAGGGGCCTTAAATCCAAGGCAACCCGCGATATACTGAAATGAACCCTTTGTAATGATTTGCCTGATATTTTCTATTCCTTTGTAATGATTTGCCTGATATTTTCTATTCCTTTGTAATGATTTGCCTGATATTTTCTATTCCTTTGTAATGATTTGCTTGATATTTTCTAATCCTTCATTTTAAAATAAGGTACTGGTCGGTTAATTCACCCGATTTAACTTTTGCGTAGACCTTGTCGGTTAATTCACCCGAATAAATTTCTATGCCTTTCTTTAAAGTTTCTTCCCTTTTAAGCACGTTGGACTGTTTTTATCTGT
>JACEVL010000896.1:58915-196415 GCA_020284085.1 Aporrectodea caliginosa
ACTTTATTAATGACGTTCAAAGAACCATGGGACCCTTACAAATACACTCCATATGGTTCTCTTGATCATTTAATGCCCGTGGACATGCTTCTGGCAGGGTGAAAGGTCTTTTCTGGTAAAATGCAAAGGCTGCGTGACTGTCCAACCTAATCTGTTGAGTGAAGGATTCGGTAGGGAACTGCCAGTTTATACACAAAGCCACTGAAGAGCACGATTTTTTGTTGGTAGCAGCTTATGAAAGCTATGTGTGCAAGAGCGAATTGTATGATAGAAGTCTAACTTCAATGGAAGAGAGTCAGAAACAGTGGAGGAAAACTTCCAACTTTCTTTCCGCTCTCTTGCTGAAGCACTTGGTATAGAGGCTGTAAAAAGACCAGGACAAGCCTTAGCCTCAATCACGCTTCAAGCAAGGCAGGCCTATAAGCCGACCCACCTAATTAAAATCATTTTCGGTTTTAACTTCAACTACACAAATAAGGTCTCCCTTCAATCTGAAGGTCGATACGTTACAATTTTGAATAATTCAAATGAAAATGATAATTTAAAATTGATTGAAAAGACAGAAGGCATAAAATACAATGCTGTGAAAATGGCACCCTAAAATTGTGATGCTCCAGGCTACTGCCTGCTCCACCACCAATACCTTAAACCGGCCCTGCGAAAGACTATATAGGCCTATATAGTCTGTCACAATTTGTATCCACATAGTCGACCCGGTTACCTCTGGCGGCCCTTGCGCCATTAAGCAGGGGAACATGACCCGGTTACCTCTGGTGGCCCTTACACCATTAAGCAAGGGAAAGACCCGGTTAACCCTGGCGGCCCTTTGCGCCATTAAGCAAGGAAAATACCCGGTGACCTCTTGCGGCCCTTGCGCCATTAAGCAAGGGAACAGAAGAAGATGAAGGCAAAGAAGAAGACAAAGAAGAAGACCAAGAAGAAAACAAAGAAGAAGAGCAGAATATCATCAATAAGAACTCTTTATTGTAAACCAAACACAGAACAATCGCAAAGCAAAATGCTGCAAACATTGACTCTAATGTATAAATATTATTATTATTATTACTAATATCTTAGGCATATTTAGCATCTATTTACTAAAATGACATAGGCAAACACTGTTAGCACAGTCGAATACGACCATTTATGTACTCTGTTTAAGTGTATTATGATCCTTGTAATGACGCTAATCATCGTCGATTATGACGGCGTCCTTAAATAAACGATATTAAGTATATCCACATAGTCTTCCGCGGTTTGCTTGCATGCCGGTAAAACACAGAAACGTCTGGCTGCTCTTTTTCTATAAAGAGACAGGTATAGCCTACTGCGTTCAATCGATGAAGGCTCCAAGTGTTTCTATTCTACCACAGCTCTAGACCTCCTATGCTCCACCTTTCTTCTCATAATTAATGTATGGGCCGTTGCTACAGAAAACATGGTCGACGTGCATAGCAACAAGGCAGGTAGCCTAGTAGCCAGGCAGATCGAAGGATCTAGTGGGCGACAGTTTTCTCCGCTAAACAGGTTGGACTAATAATGATTTGTCTGATATTTTTTAACATTTTGCTTTTAAAATATATAGTGCAGAAGCATTTTCAAAAATCTGTTATTGTATCATTAAATTTTATATAGGCCTAAGTTTGTATTTTATTATTATCTTATAAATATTATATTATTTTATTCACAAAAAACGTAGAAAATACAGATCGAGACAGAAATCAAGTATCGCGATTTCGCTTACCAAGTTGGTTGAGCCTATAGGTCTAATTAGATAACACGCAGTGGCGGCGCTACAGCAGGTCGCAGCAGGTCATTTGACCTGCTTATTTTGCTCCCGACCTGCTTAATGACCTGCTTAAAATTCTTTGGAAGTTTTAATATCTTCTTTTCATTTCAAACATCAACATCTGTCCCATAGGATCACTATTGCAATTATTAGATCTAAACGACATTTAAACGTTTATGCCAACAGAAGCCTATGTTGTAAACTCTAAAATTGAAATGATTATGTAGTTTTATCCGCCGTTACGTCAAAAATCAAGGACCTATTATTATAGGACTTTCGCATCGGCTATATTTGCAAGTTCAGAGACTGTTGGAAAGGATTGTTCTAGGTAACCTAGCGTTTAGATCTTTTAGGAGTTTTCCAGACACTCTTTATCGGAAGCCAGGGTAAGACTCCACCAGGATGGGGAGGCATAGCCTATAGAAGTTTAGCAACGGTAGTGGCTTTGGTTACATTATGGATGGATGAGGAAGAAAGGCCATGGGTTTTGAGTTTTCTGGTAGCATAAAAAGAGGAGGAGCAAGTTGCTGTGAGGTGGTCTATATGGGCTGTGAGTTTGAGATTATCTTGCAGGATGACCACCCAGTATTTTCAAAGTTTTAACTCGGGTAATACTAGGTAATGGAGGAGGAGTGTCAAATTGGTGTCGAGGGCGAAAAATTATCATTTTTTAAAGATTTAGAGCTATTTAAGGTAAGGTTATTGACAGAAGCCCAGGTAGAGATTAAATGCGGTTCAGATGGAATAGTATGAGCTTGAGAGGATCCAGTAAGGAGGTAAGTGTCATCTGCAAATTTGAACATAAGATTAAGGGGCTGAGCAGGGTGCAGGTCTGAACCAGTAATGGAGAAGTTGGTAAGTCCTAAGACAGAGCCTTGAACTATACTAGCATTGATTGGGAGGAGAGATGAAGAGTAGGCCTAACCTTTGAATACAGTGAGGTGTGAGCTTTCGAGATGTTATTAAACTAACCAGTTATAGATTTGGTCTGGGATATCAAGAGTGGAGATTTTGTCAAATAGGGCAGAATTTACGAATTGCATCAACGTTATAATTACACATTAGCAAAGAAATGAAAAAATAACAATGAGGCGCTGCAACATTGAAGATTTCTTTGGAAATAAATCTGGCGGGAAAACGTTAAGCAGAATGATATGACTGTTAGCCTATGCCGACGTTGGTGTAGTTCTGAACGATAATAATGCTAGCGAATTGCAGGAGTTAAACGATGTTTCTGTAAATGTTGAAAACGTGGGTCATGCGACTAGTGCGTTTTATTAGCATACATGTTCACTATGTTCTGAGTAGCTCATCAGTACTTCCAAATCTAGTAAAGTAACTAACGTTTAACGTTTTAATGCTGAATTCTGTTAAATTTATTTGAATATGCTACAACACGTGGGCTATAAGCGTTCAATAATAATTTTCTTTGTTATATATACATGTACATGTATATATATATAATATATAAGTTATGCTGCTTGATGCGTCAAACTCAAACATTAATTTCTTCGACCTGCTGAATAACTCCCATGACCCTGACGCGACCTGCTGAAATTGTATAGCTGGCGCCGCCACTGTTAACACGAGAAAGAAATTTATTGTAACTTGTAAGGTTTATTCGTAACTTCATAGCTCGAAAGGAATTTGAAACGATTCTTAAGATTTTTCTTTCCTTCTGTTCGTTGTTTCTTCATTGTGAATATCAAACGTTTTCGTGTAGACATAAACATGTGTTTCCGGGCACATAGACGGCCTGAATACGTTAGCCTATACTAAAAAACACTGCTCATAATGCCATTTTCTAGATGAGAGTTTGCAACGGAAACTGAATAATATAAAAAAAATGTTGGTTATCTGTATGACAGGATATGGAAGTGCCTAGACAGGCAGGAGTGGAACAGGTGCTTCCAGAGGAAATTAATGGTAAATATACAGTAGGCCCTAATACGAAAAAAATATGATTCATAACATCTACAACATGTTAACATTCGTAACATCATCAGACGAATAGGTCTGCATAAATGATAATAATGGGTCAATCCAATTATACGTTGAGAGTCAGCTCTTAAAGCATTTTGATCATTATAAGAGCTCTGACCCTCGCAATACTTACGAAGTATCGTAAAGTGCAAAGAAGCACAGATGACAAAATGAGTAAAATTTACTACAATTTCACGCAGAAGTAAAACATTGATATAACAGGCCTAATCTCAGTTCACGAAGAATTATTCATACGTTTGAATTTAAACGGCTTTATTAACTGAGTTTTATATTTAATTACGTGTTTTGTTTTTCTTGAAAATCTAGGCATCCAGCCTTCAGTGTTTACCAGATTATACCTACAGGTAGTAGGTTGGAGTCAGTTACGAATTAGGCTAATCCTTTTAGCAGCCGCTGTTGTAGTTCTAGTCCTTTCGATTTTCATTTCGCTAGGCTTACAGCAAACTGACGAGAACGAGAAAATAGTTATACTCCAAGACGAAAATAAACAGAAGGAAACTCAGCCAAAGATAACCGAGCAAGAGAAAGAATTATCTAGGCTCCAATATGAAAATAAGCATGTTAAAGAATCCAATGCGCTGCTGAAACACGCGAAAGAAAATTTTTGTTCTGATATGACGCTAGAGATCGTCCAGAAAGAGAAAGAATTAATTCGACTCCAAGAGGAAAATAAACATCTATCGGAAAAACTTCTACCATTGAAAGATAAAGAAGTGCTTCGACTTCAAGATGAAATTAAACATCTAAAAGAGACCCATGACCAACTGAATAAAGCCAATGAGAAGTGTCGTTCTGAAATGTGGCAAACAACAATCGAGAAAGAGAAAGACATAATTCGGCTCCAGGAGGAAAATAAACAACTGAAAGAAACCAATGAGCAGCTGAAGACAGGCAGTGAGCGATGTCGTTCTGAATTGGATCGAAGGAATATCGCTTTTGTCGAAAAAGAAAAAGAAATAAATCGACTCCTGGGAGAAGTCAAACGTCTAAAGGAAACCAATGATCGGTTGGATAAAGCCGAGGAGCGGTGTCGTTCTGATATGGAACGAGAGATAAAAGATAAAAAGCAAGAAATTATTCGACTCCAGCAGAGAAATGAAGATCTGATTGAAATGAGAGAACAGTGTCTTGCAGATAAGGAGCACGAGCGAAAGAGTTGTAGCGACGACTATTTGAAAATGGTCGAAAGTCTCAAATTGCAGGAAAGAGAACATTTGAAACTCGGAGCTGACTGGTTAACCGAATGTATGCGAAAGAAACAAAAGAATTCGAATACCAATATTGGTGTGAAACTGTTGTGGTTTGGATTTGAAATTGGAGTAGGACACGAAAATGACTTGGCGGACTGCATCGACAGGTTTGGAAACCGTTTGATAGAAGGAGGACAAGTACGCCGTGGCATAGGCCCTACGCATGTCGTATAGCCTAAGCCTATACCATCCAGGAGAGCGGTCTATAGCAGATAAATGATGCTGACAAATAAGCGCACATGACATATCATTTCCCCTAGACAGCGTAAAATTATTGGTAATTATGTTCAGTTGGGTGAGTGTAGATCTGTCAGTTAAAGTTTGCTTTATATATCGTACGAGAAAGCCATGCATAGAATGAGGAATAGGCCTACGACCAAATTATCTAGGCCTACGCATACGAGCCACTGTCATCTGACTATGCCGAGCTACTGCAAGCGCATTTGTGGCGCTTCTAGTTATAGTATCTTGCACTGTATTAATCTTCATGTTTTAAAAATAATAATGGTGTTGACGATGATGATGAATATGATGTTGACGATGATGATGAATGTGATGATGGTGACGATGACGACGATGACAATGATGATGAACCGGCAAGGTTCTACAATCCCTCAATTTTTTTCTTTAGTCGTGGCTGGGCCGGGAGCGCTTCTGAGTAGCTTCTTGATGCTCTAAATGATGAATGAATGAATGAATGAATGAATGAATGAATGAATGAATGAACAATGATAATGACAATAATAATAATAATAATAATAATAATAATAATAATAATAATAATAATAATAATAATAATAATAATAATAATAATAATAATAATAATAATAATAATAATAATAATAATAATAATAATAATAATAATAATAATAATAATAATAATAATAATAATAATAATAATAATAATAATAATAATAATAATAATAATAATAATAATTAATAATAATAATAATTATTATTGGCAACCACAGCGCTTAAAGCGTTAATAATAATGATAATGATAATAATTTATTATTGTTTTTATTATTGGCCACAGCGTTAAAATTAATATTATTGTGTTTATCATTATAATTGTTATAAAAAAAAACTGCAGGTAAAAAAGGAAAGCCCTTATGCTGAAAATTGTGTTGATTTATATTGTAGGCTATGTGATAGATTTGCATATAAAATCGAGCACATTTAATTAACATTAACTGCTGCACCCAGGGTGAGAATTGCAGGGCGGTTGGGGGATTCAACCCCCTAGTCTTTCTTGGGCTCCCATAGTAAAGTCTACATTTCACACCAAACTGCACATAAATCAACGTCTAACCCCCCGCCCAGTTATTTTTTTACAATTCCCATACTGGCTGAACCACTGTGATCATTATTCAAAAGACACGTGAAATCCTCGCACCAGATTGCATATAATATTTATGGTTAATATAATAGACATGCCAAGGACCGATTCAAAGGGGCCTATAGGGGCCGGACCGGCCAGCGGGTCGTGTGTTGCCCACCCTGTATTAGGCTTAATCGCGAAATTGTTACAAACAAGAAAATTGAAATTTGCTGAAGTGCAAAAAACAGACATCGGTCATTAATGATTTATGGCCGCATGCCTTAGCAGCACCCCCGTCTCCACTCTCTGGTGTCTCTGGCATTCAGACTCGGATCTTACATTGACATACATGGACAACCCATCTGACACGACGTAGCGCTCGTGAATAAGCTGGTGCCCTACGTTAATCTTTAGAGTATAGCGCTTTAGATATTTGGAGTTCACGATTACAATTTTAAACCTGACTCTAAAACACAACGCAACAAAAATGAAATTTGACGATGTCCTCTTTACAAAGTTCGGAAGCCCACATTAATGTCGAACAACAGTAAACATTAAGGAGCATAAGCAGAGGTAAATTCAGAGCGAAAGGTTGTAAGATAGTTGCGAACTTAAGGATATAGGAATCGACTGGGGAGGGGGTTTAGGGTAATGGTAACACTCTGGCGCGTACAGGCAACAGACCCAGGATCGATTCCCGGTACCCTCCCTAAGGTCGACTCAGCCTTTTCATTCGCTAGGTGGCGTTGAAAAAATGAGCAGTAGGACGTGATGGGCGCATTGCATGGCTGCCAAACAGTTAAATTCGACTCCTGTAATAACTTGTGATCATCTGTTCATACTATATGAATTAGGCCTAATCATCCTGCGTACTTGTCAGTTTGAACAAATTAAACGAAGATTATTATCATTCCATTGTATTAAATTGTACTGTATTTATATTGCGGATTAGTGTTTATTTAAGGCTTGAGTCGGCTAAATTGCTTGGCAAGCTAGTCTAAGCTAGATAATACAGTTCATACATTCATCCCAATAAAATTTGCTCTGAATATGCCGCTACTTATGCCTCTTATGAACCACCGAAATGAACAGACTGCTTTTATGTATGATCTGGGAATGTGTAATTTCCAATGCTTTCGTTTTCGTTATGCCAAACTAGAAACCGAGACTAACGCCGTTTCCGGATTGTAATAACATAATAGCCGAATACAGCCTAGACTTCACATACGGAATGCTGCTGTTCGACAGGCATGCAAAACGCTGGCTAAAATCAGTGGACCAATCAGACTCTCCCAGGCAGACGTATTCATTACGCCTAGAGCAGCTAGCTTATAGGGTAATGGTAACACTCTGGCGCGTACGCTGCCAAGGGTAGATGGTGGCCGGTCAAGGGTCGTTAATAGGTCATATATAGGAGCAAAATTCAACTGGGGCAAGTCGCCTGTTATCGATCAACTGCATTTTAACCGAACATAAAGCAGTCAGTGGAGTTGGATGTTGTAGCGCTTCGAGAGTGGCTTTGCGTTGTAATGAGAAGAGGGTTGTGTCTGTCTGACTGATACGCTGTATCAAAATGAACAGTTCCGGTGTTCGGAATAGAGCCATAATGGAGAAAGAGGTAGGTTACTGTATTATCATAATGTTATGGGAAGCAACTGGAAATTCAGATGGACTAAATGCAGTTAGGCTCAGTGGGCAAATTTACATCAATAGGCGAACTGTCAGTGCGGGGTGCAGACGTAGTACACAACAGATGTTCACGCTTTCATATGAACGTAAATGTAGGTCTAAATGTTCGCGCTTTCAATACCCACCTTGTATGACCTTGACCCTGCTCTTATATAGCGACTGTATGACCTCGACCTTGCTCATTTTTCAATGAATTGATCGGGTGAGATCCTTATAACCACCGCTGCCCATTTGAATGGGTGTCACGCTTCATAAGGACCCCTTGTACGGATCGTTTTAGCTCGAGATTTAAATATTCTGAAATAAGCAATCATCGGTATACGAAGAGGCAATCTCACGCACAATGGTGCATGGGTCGTAAGCTCTGACCAATGTAGCTAACCGTAGCGTGAGAAGTGTAATAAAAGCTGCGTTTGAGGTTGTCCTGATTTTAATTATGAGGTTGTATCGTTACAGAATGTCACAGCAGACTCTGGTGAAGAAGATCAACAACTGATCAAAACGGAAATTCGTAAGGAAATGTGTCTTTCCTTTTAGCCTCACCTTATGAAGCTAGCAAGCAGAATCGCTTACTTAACAAGAAGCATGGAATGATTATAGATATGTTTAGTACCTCAGCCGCTTAGAGTCCTTGAGAATTTCGCGAATGTCCTATAAAAACAACAAACAAGGCGACTCGAGTATATAAAATATCCATTATTTAAGGAACCTAAAGGACCGTTGTGCAGGAATTCTTCAATGCAAGTGGAATGGGCTAGCAGAAGGTCCTATCTCTGAGGATACTAGCGGAACATTTAAGAGAAAGCTGAGAAAGGTTGGCTATCAAGCGTTCCAGATTGATTTTCAGTGGTTCTAACACAGGTTGCTGTCTTCTGAACCGCTTTAAAACCTTGTTATCTTATGTCATGTTATTCGAGTATGTAATGGGCTTCATTCAACTAGAAGGTATAGGCCTAAGCATTAGATAATTATTACAAGCAGACAAAGTCACCAACCCTATTTAAAGAAAAGTGTTTGACATAATTTGTAGGAACCAAAGATGCTTGACCTAATAATTAGCGGCCTTCGTTTGTATGTATGTATGTATGTATATGGCCATTTATATAGCGCCTTACAAGAAACTGACGAAGGCGCTGAAACAAGTGACTCTTTATAGGGTACTAGTGCTTTTGACTATGGACGCTGCTTTACGCGACACTGAATTGCTTTTCAGACAGCCAAAGAAGAGGAATGAGAAAGACGAAAGGAGTCTGCTGCTGCTCCATGATGCAGTGCTGCTGTTTCTTCATCGCAGTCATTGTGATGCTTGTGTTGATATTGTTCTTGGTCGGTTCCTATCTGATGTTCCATGAGATGCACTCGTTAATGAACCAGATGAGACAAGAGCTGAGAGAGGAGCGACAGAAACGGAAGCAGATTGAAGAAATACGATTTCAGGAGAAGCAGTTACAGGCGACAGGAGCACAGTGGTTGCAACGGTGCATCGGGCATCAAGCCGGAGAATCTGATTCTTTTACCGGGGTTCGCCTCCTCTGGGGAGCAATCGAGATCGGTTATACCAACAAACAACAGTTCAGCGCGTGTATTACCGAGTACAACAATCGGTTTTCGCAAAAACTTCACTTGAATTAATAATATTGCTTCTCCGTTTCATGAGCCAAGGCTGAGAAAATAAAGTCGTTAACATTTCATACCCATTGCTGCTTTACGGGGTTAGATTAAGGCAGGGTCTTTTTCTTCTTGTTCTTGTTCTTCCTGTTCTTCCTGTTTCTTGTTCTTCCTCTTTCTCTGCTTCGTAATGATTGGATTATTTTCAAATATGTGATGATATTACAGATGTTCGTGTGCTAGTTTTTAATTTGTTGTTATTTACAACTTCTTAGCTTTGTGGCACCAAAACTTATCTGGGTTTGGTGGATTGAGACCCGAATATCATTGACTCTTTCCTCTGTTCATCTTCTGTATGTGACCTAGGATAAATGCCTCTTCGACGGAGTGAGTGTCCTTCGTGAAAATATATTGGCGCTATATAAGCAGTCCAATTATTATCACTAATTAGTAATTACCCGTGACAGAACTCGGACCAGACGTAGCAATAGTTGCATAGACGGTATACGATGGAACAGAATCATTCAATGTGTACTGTTTGCGACACAAGCAATCATACATTACATATACACATGCATACACACATACATACATACATAGGCTACGTACATACATACATACATATATACATACATACGTACGTACATGCATACGTAAACAGTAAACACATACAATACATGCATAGACACACATGCCTACGTATAATACATACATTATATAAGTCTTATATTCCGCTCATTGCCGGTATTCGGTTTAAAGTTGTTTTCCTTACATCCAGAACGTTTTGGTGTATGTGTGTGTGTGTGCAAGAACAAATTGTATGATAGAAAGCTAACTTCAATGTAAGAGAGTCAAAAACAGTGAATAGAAACTTTCACCATTCTTCCAGCACTCTTGCTGAAGCATTTGCTATTAAACCCCAAACACAGAGGTTGGAGAAAGACCATAATAAGCCTCAGCCTCAATCACGCTTCAAGCCAAGTAAGCTAAAGACCATAATAAGCCTTAGCCTCAATCACGCTTCAAGCCAAGTAGGCTATCTGTTCATTTGTATATGCAGGACACTTCCTTATACTTCTCTTCATAGAGTTTTTAACCCGTTTGGGTCCAAATCTTTATTAAGAAAATTTGTTATGAACTGTGCTAATTACTTGTGCCTTGATCACTTTGTTTGAACGTATGCATCATGTTTTTTTACTATTCTCAAATAATGTATGCAAATTTGCATAATGTTCGTCTTACGAACAATTATTGGACCAATAGGCTACTGACAACATGTGAAATATTGAACACGTTTGAAATTACATTGTAGCACAATAACGTAATAAAAATGGATAATTGCTGCTTAAAATCGTCTGAAATGTAATGTTTTCAGCATAAACTTATCGGTATATCAGAAAGGAATTACTAAGATTTGAAGCCAGTGGCATCGAAATTGTAAAATTCTGACTGTTCACGCGTTCGTCACTAGATATGAAAAGTTTGTGAACCACTTCTGATGAAGACGTTTGTTACACTTCACGCACATGTAGGCCTACGGTGTGTTTTCGCCACAGCCTTTCAGTTTGCAACTTCCCTCAGTCTTGCCTTACTCCAGATTGTGGCCGTCACCGTCACAGCGTAGGCCTAGGCTATGTCGGGTAGAACTGTTCTCGGTACAACAACCCGGATATGGCTGAAATTTTTCCGGAACAGGGTTCGGACGATGTATCGCACAAACTCCAGATAATCCATTTTGCCACCAACCTCCAATGGCGGAAATTAAACCATTGTATTTGGTTTCATGACCCCGATCTATATTAGAGAAGGAGTCATGAAACCAAATACAATGGCTTAATTTCCGCCATTGTAAAAATCAATGCCAGTATTGTTCAGGGGTCGGGTCTAGGCACAGCAACTTTATTAGACCTACAGCAATTTCAAAGCGGCCCACTTTGAAAATAGGCTTGTCAAATATGCAGACGATACTTATCTGCTGGTATACCCTCATCAAACAGTGCAACAGTGGCAAACGAACTCGACAATGTGTCCCAATGGGCGGAAACTTGTAATCTTAAACTACATAAGAAAAAGACCTTTGGGATGGTGATCAGACGGCCAAGGGGGTACATGGCATGCCATTGTTCCGGATGTTAACCCGGGATTGACTAGGGTGTCGAGCCTGAATGTCCTAGGGGTTACATTTACGGAAGTTCTCAGCTTTGAGCCGCATATAACCCGAATAATTATGCTGTAAGGCAAGACAATCAATATGCCCTAAGCATTCTCGTTGCGCATGACCAGACGGTTCCGCAGCTTTATGATGTAGAACGTGCAACAATAGTGGCTCGTTTACTCTATGGGAGTCTATGCTGCCTCTGCTTGGTGGGGGTTTTCGGAAATTGCGGGACAACATGACAGATGCCGACTCCAGTCAGTAATAAGCAAGCTAATCCGACTCCGGTACCTTCCTGACGACTACCTAACTGTCCTAACATTTGAGCGACTTTGTCTAGAAGCTGACACCCGTCTTTTCTCTGCGGTCCTGATGAACCAGGGCCACGTACAGTGACGTACTGCATAGTTTACTTACACCAAAAAGCCCCAGCAATATGCCTTGCGACCCCGATCGCACGACTAATGTATACCTCTTGCAGATAATTTGCAGCGAAAGACGTTTATTGTTAGAATGTTGTAGCCTACAGTAACTCAAATTGATAGTTGTTTGTTATTAAGACGTATGTACACCAGAGTGCTGATATGCAATTGGTTTAATACTTAGAGTCACTTTCCTTGCCTGTTTCTGGTTCTGGAGTTTGATTACAGCATATATTGGGGCGCGGTTGTGTAGGGGTATGTTCGGTGCCTTGCAGCCGGAGGGTTGCGGGTTCGAATCCACCTCAAGCCGCCGCGTAGGGATCCTGGGCAAGTCCTTCACTCGCAATTGCTCATGCGCTTCGGCGTGAAACTCCGATCCAGTGTCCGCGCCGTAGTCGGGAGCACCTCTGAGTAGAAATCTTGAAGGGGCGCTATAACAAGTGCTCATACATACATACATAATGTTCTTTGTATAGCTATGTATTTACGATTTGTTTCCTCCTCTTCAGCGACTCTTGCATCCACCTTTTCTACTCCTGCGTTTCCAGATGCCTCCATATCCTGACAAATAATATTATTAACACCATTTATGTGATATGGATAGAGGATAGTTTTAAGTAGGCTGTGTAATATCAAGCAGGATCAATGAAACGTAGGATACCTCACCAGACACAATTCACGATCAGCAATAAAGAGACACGGCAAGACAAAGAAGTGATCTAATGGGAAGTTTCAAAGGAACTGGCATTTCGCTCTTCTAAACAGGGTCGCAAATATATATATATATATATATACTAGCCAGGCATTACTCAAACAGTTCTGCATACACTATATTATTCTCTTGTTTACCCTTACTTGACATACTGTAATATCGCCTGGGCCTCCAATTATTCCTCTCGCCTGAATAGGTTATCTATATTACAGAGACAGTTGTTAATTGCTGGGAGATCATTGATAACTTGCAAGTTTCCTTTACGAATAGTCATATCCCTCTTGTATAAAACACAATTAACACAATTTAAAAAACATGTAAACATAATGTATCTGTTCGCCAACAGACGAGATCAGTGCACCAAGCACACAATTCCTTACAATAAAACACAATTCTGACACGAATAAGATCATCTTGATAACTTTGATGGAATTATGCCCAGCCATATAATACGTCTTTAGATTATGGTCCTTCTGCCTGGATATAGCGTTGGGATGCGAGTCTTGTTCATTTGGCAAGGAATTCCACAGTACCGGTCCATAGATGCTTATCTAAATATGCCTAATTTTTATACACAATTAGTTGCACTGATGATAAGTGTTTTAGAAGTTATGTAAATTTTTTGGTCATGCTATTTCATAAACTATGTAGCAGGATCCCTAGGAACATGGTACGTAGGATACCACTTAGCGGGACTTCGACATATTCGCGATTCGTAATAAAGAAAAACGGAAAAGAAATAAGGATCTAAGTATAGTTTCAAATTCGTTCAGTTTATTGTGGCATTTCGCTCTTCTATACAGGTTGTAAATAACTCTAGCAAATATATAAAGGATTGATTGATTGATTGATTGATTAGAAGACATTAAACGATCTCAAGAGCGCGATAAGGGCTATAGGCTATATACATAGTCCTACACAGACCTCCATAATTATGAAGCCTAATTATATTCGATCTCAGGTAGTTAAACTGGACCCTCATCAGGTTTCTAGCAAATCGAAATGAAACTGTAAATAACTGCAGCGGATCTCGTATCGGATGATCGCTTTGGTCTGGCGGTCCTTGCTGGGTCTAGCCCCTGCCTATCTACGCGACCTCCGCTGCCCTACCTTGGGTGCTCCGGGTCGTCGCTCTTCCGCTCTACTGAGCGGGGTGTGCTCATGGTCCCTTTTGCCCGCCCAGCTACTAAGCAGAATCGCGCCTTCTCAGTAGTTAGACCCTCCCTCTGGAACGGGCTCCCTTTGGCGCTGCGATTGCATCCCAGAATCCACTCTGAATCTTTCTATTCTTGCCTCAAAACTGTCCTTTTCAGCCGTCTTGTGGTCGGGAGCGCTCCTGAGTAGTAACCTTGAAGGGGCGCTATATAAATCTTTGGAATGAATGAATGAATAATGTAACAAATGGTGTAACGCAACTTATCTAGCGCTTTTCAAACATCTCCGCAATGCAAGCTGCTTACACGGGTACAGCAAACGGACAATGAGTAACTAATTAGATTTTCAGTCGTAAAATTATAATTTTAAAAAGTCGAAACTTGCGGAAATGGAAAACACAGACATCGTTCGTCAATGACTTATCGAAACCTGCCTTAGCAGTCCTTCCGCCTCCTCTCTCTGGTGTCTCTAGCATCCAAACTCCGATCTTAGATTGACATCTCAGGACAACCCATCTGACACGATGCAGCGCTCGCGAATAACCTGGTGCCCTGCACCAAGCTTTAGAGCAGCTCTTTAAAAAGTTGGAGTTACGATTACGAATGCGATTTGAAACCTGACTCGACGATGCAATACAATATCAATGAGATTTTACGACGTCATCTTTACAAAGTTCAGAAGCTCACATCGATGCCGAACAACTGTTACAGTACAGTAAATATTGAGGAGCATAAGAAGAGGTAAATTCAGAGCGAAAGGTAGTCCTAGTAAGAGAGTTGCGAACTTGAGGCTATAACGATGTTCCATTGTATTTCATTGCATTGTATTGTAGACTTGTGTTTACCTAAGGCTTGAGTCGGCTGAATTACGTGTGCAAACCATGGAACCACCCAAATGAACAGACCGCTTTTATGTATGACCTTGGAATGTGTAATTTCCAATACTTTCGTATCGTTATGCAATATACAAAGGCAGACTAATAACACCTTATCCGGATTTTAATATATACAAGCAAATACAGACTAGACTTGACAATGTTGACATACGGAATGCTGTTGTTCGTTAGGCATAGAAAACGCTGACTGCAATACATGGACCAATCATACACTGCCAGCAAGACGCATTGACTGTGCCTAGAGCTGGCTTACACTGTCCATGGAAACTGGTTGCCGGTTAAGGCCCGTGAATAATGAATAGGTCTTAGGAGCAAAACTCAGATCGGGCATGTCGCCTCTGATCGATAAACCGCCTTCGTGATATGATACTAACAGTACTGTAACAGAACATCAATAGCGTTGGTTTCTGTAGTACTTCAATGGTGTTGTGTTGTTATGAGAAGAGGGCTGTGTCTGTCTGACTGATGCACTGTATCAAAATGAACAATTCAAGTGTTCGGAATAGAGCCATACTGGGAAGAGAGGTAGGTTACTGAATTATCATAATGTCATGGTAACGAGCATGCACTTCTGGAGAGGAGCAATGAAAGGTCAGGTGGGCCTAGTGGACAAAATCCTTTCAATTGCAAATTGTCATTTCAGGGGTGCAGAGTGCAGACGCACTGTACAAAAAGTATTATAGATAACCACAGCGTGAAAAGCGTAATAAAAGCTGCATTAATGTTTAGTTGTCCTTGTTTTAACTTCGTGGTTATATCGTTGCAGAATGTCACAGCGGACGAAGCCCTAGGTGTTGAAGAAGATCAACAGCTGATTATGGCCGACATCCGTAAGGGAATGTGTCTTTCCTTCTTTAGCGTCGCCTTAGGAAGTTAGCAAGCAGGATCGTTTGTACTTAACAAGAAGCATGGAATGATTATAGACATGTTTAGTACCTCAGCCGCTCAACGTCCTTGAGAATTTCGGGAATGACTATAAAAATGTAGGCCTATGCAGGGCAGATTTTCATCCGACCAAATTTGTGACCAAATATTCTAAAATCAGAATTTTAATTGAATCGCAATTGCTAAGGGCAAATTATAGAGAGCATCTCTATGATTTGCCCTTGGCTGCATGAATAGACAACACTTCTGGTAACGAGTAATTCCAAAATATAAGATTATCACTGGAAAGCAGGGAGAGCAGTGGGAGAGGTTCTCTGAATTAGCACCAAACAAGAAAGTAAGGACCGTTGGGGCAGAAATTCCTCAATACAGCCTTCCACAAGGGGAATGAACTAGAAGATAGTAGGGCCTACTGCCTCTGAGGATACTAGCACAGCTTTAAAGAGGAAATTAGGAAAAGTTGGCTATAGGCCTAAAGCTTTCCAGATTAACTTGCAGTGGTTCTAAGACAGGTAATAGTTTTCTGAACCACTTACTGTTAGAGAATAATAGGCCTAGGGTTTCTGTCCTCGCTTTACAGGACACTGAATTGCTTTTCAGACAGTCAACGAAGACGAGTGAGACAGACGAAAGGCTTTTGCTGCTGTTGCTGCTGCTCCATGAGGCAGTGTTGCTGTGCTGGCATCGCAGTAAGTGTGATACTCGTGATGCTAATGGTCTTGGTCGGCTCCTATCTGATATTCCGTGATATGCACTCGGTAATGAACCAGATGAGACAAGAGCTGAAGGAGGAACGAGAGAAACGGAAGGAGATTGAAGAAATACGCTTGCAGGAGAAGCAACTACAGGTGGCAGGAGCGCAGTGGTTGCAACGGTGCGTCGGGCATCAAGTCGGAGATTCTTTTACTGGGGTTCGCCTCCTCTGGGGAGTAATTGAGATCGGTTACACCAACAAACAGCAGCTGAGTTCGTGTATTACCGAGTACAACAAACAGTTTTCGCAAAAACTTCTCTTGAATTAATTGCTTATCCGTTCTATGAGCCGAGGCTGAGAAAATAAAGTCGTTAACATTTCATACCCATGGCTGCTTCACGGGGTTAGCTTAAAGGATGGATCTTTCTCCTCTTGTCCTTGTTCTTCCTGTTCTTCTATTTCTTGTTCTTCCTCTTTCTCTGCTTCGTAATGATTGGATTGTTTTCATATATATATATATATATATATATATATATATATATATATATATATATATATGATTATATTAGAGATGTTTGTGTGATTTTTTTAATTTCTTGTTAATTATAACTTCGTAGCTTTGTGACACCAAAACTGAGATTTGGATAAGAAATATAGGCATTGCATTTTAGTTACAGTGGAGGATTTCAGGTTTGGGGGCTAACGCTCCAAGTCCTTCTCTTTTGTCCCTCCTCCTTGTGATTTGCAGTGATTTCCGACTTTTTTGGGGGGGCTGAGCCGCAGTTAGGGGGCTAAGCCCCTATACCCCCCTCTGGCGCCGCCACTGTATACCCGTGACAGAACACAGTTAAAGGTAGCAATAGTTGCATAGACGCTACGATGGTACAGAATCATTCAATATGTACATACATACATACATACATACATACATACATACATACATACATACATACATACATACATACATACATACATACATACATACATACATACATACATACATACATACATACATACATACCAAAATAAATATATAGACACACATTCCCTACGTATAATACACACATACATATGTATGTATGTATGTATGTATGTATGTATGTATGAGCACTTGTTATAGCGCCCCTTCAAGATTTCTACTCAGAGGCGCTCCCGACTACAGCGCAGACACTGCATCGGAGTTTCACGCCGAAGCGCATGAGCAATTGCGAGTGAAGGACTTGCCCAGGGTCCCTACGCGGCGGCTTGAGGCGGATTCGAACCCGCAACCCTCAATCACGCTTCACGCCAAGTATCTATAAAATATTATTGTATATGCAGGACACTTATTTGTACTTCTTTACATAGACTCTCTAACTCGTGTATTATGTCAAAGGTTTGGGAGGAGGCCTCTTCGGTCAGAATGCTACTAAGCGCAAGCTCGCTGAGCCCCTTTAGTGGCCAGGAGCGACATCAGATATCACCAAATTCATCCGGAGTTGTGGCCAATTGGCCTTTGCCAGAAGTCTAACCCCAGATACAAAAGTTTCCTCTTCCTCCTTGCACTCCATACCAGTCAGTCACGTGTTCCATCGATGGGGATCGATTGCTGGGACCCTGTAAGAAACTCCACGCAGCAACAATTAAGTATCTCGCTGTAGATTCCGGTTCTGCCACGCTGGATGTTGACTTTGGAGATCCTTCAGAAATGCTGCCTATCCTCAAAATCCCTCTTAACAGAAAGGGGAAGAAAGCCACTTTCGCATGTGGCTATTCTTCCTAATGTAACTTTGGTTTGATTTGGTTTGATTTGGTTTGATTTCGTTTGATGCATTTTCCAACCTAATGATCTCAGGTGTCCCCGGCTAGCGGGACCTTCGGCCCCTTTTGGGTCTCCTGGGTAAACCGGTAATAATTGGATAAACATGATGTAATTGCGACCTGTATTAAGTTGGTTACCGAATAAAATGTTATGTTATGTTATTTGCTCTGAACATCGCTTACTTGGAGTCACTTTTCTTGCCTGTTTATGGTTCTAGAGTTTGATTACAGCATGCATTAAATTTATCAATTATTAGCCTATACGCATTTGATTATACGCACTTTTCAATAATACCTTATACCCGTGAATTCGTATCACCAGAGGGATGATGTTACACAGGGGGATAGAAATGGTTTGTATCCCAGTCCCCCGGATACTCTATACCTGTAGGCTATATTCTATCCTGGGGATTAATTGATTCAGGCCCCTGGAGAGTATAATGACGGATAGAATATCACGGGACACCGGACCGCGAAAGACTAGCCTATAGTCTGTCACAATTTATAATATTCACCTAGTCTTCCACGGTTTGCTTGCATGCCTATAAACACAGAGACGTCTGGATGCGCTTTTCTATACAGCGACAGGTATAATAGCGTTCAATCGATGACGGCTCCGAATGCTTCACTTTTACCACAGCTCTGCTGGACCTCTTATGCTCCACCTTTCTTCTCATAATGTACGGGCCGTTGCTACAGAAAACATGATCGATGTGCATTGCAACAAGACAGGTGTAGGCTCTGCTGACAGTCGGAAGGATCTAGGCCTAGTGCATGGGCGACAGTTTTCGAAGCAAAACAGGTTAGACTAATTATTTGTCTAATATTTCAAAGCAATTACTTTAAAAAAATATTGTGCATACGCATTTTAAGGTATCTGCTATTGCATTATATTATATACGTTTGCATTATATTATTGTAGTTTCTTTCTCGTGTTATCTAGTTAATCCTAATTAATAGGCCCTACAAACTTGTGAAGCCAAATTGCGACACTTAATTTTCTGTCTCGATCTGCCGTTTGTTTGATGAATCACGTAGACCTATTTAATAATTCTTAGATCTTTCTTTCTTTTCCGTTTTTCTTTATTAAGAATCGCGATTATGTCTGTGGAGTAGACTACGCCTCGTTCTTGGAACATATTATGTATACAGCCTGGATACGCCAGCCTACTTAAAACTATAGCCTATCCTCATGTATTGCTATCCATTTCACATTATAATTATAGTAAACGGTACGTGTTACTTATTTGGCAGGATATGGAGGCATCTGGAAACGCAGGAGTAGAAAAGGTGGATGCAAGAGTCGCTGAAGAGGAGGAAACAAATCGTAAATATACAGCTATACAATGCTTTTTTCAGCCGTTCCGCGACCTTTTTCAGCCATTAAAAATAATCTAGTTAATTAAAATGTTTAATAAAAAATTATTAAGTTACTTTAATTTAATTTCAGTGTATTCCGTGTTTATTTATATTGATATAAAATTATAAAATAAAATATTAGTATAAAATAAGCCCCTGTGGATTCACCGTCCATCGATACATCGATCGTAGGCCTACACTGTAAATGAATCGAGTGTAAAAATAACGGTAGATCGACTGGCAGCTAAGAACACGGTGCAGAATGTAGAAATATACGGCAGACCGTCGCCATATATAGACCGTTAAAATAACTGTTCACGGCCGTAGATTTTTACACTGTATTTAACGGAGGCCGACTGTATTCTAGCATTACCTGCAGTTTTCCACCGTAAAATTTAACTGTGAAAGAGGGTAGAAACTATCCTATTCACCGTGAATGACTGTATTTAGGTTGTAGTTTACAGTAGTCTGCCGTTGATTATACTGTCAATGACAGTGGGCATAAACATTGTTACATTGTATTGCCGTTGATGGGTACTGCCAACCACTGCATTTCTTACGGTTGTCTAGTGTAGTGCTCTTGATATTTACAGTCTTCAGCAGTCTTTTTATACAATGCTGCCGTTGATTTTTACAGCGAACGTCCATTCATTCTGCTTATTTTTTTCTTTGAACCAGTTTTCAACTTAATCATTTGTTACAAGTAAATTGTGCAAACACTGCCTCAGGTACATATTATAATAGCTAATTCAGTGAATGGAATAATATTAAAATTTGTTCTGTCCGTTATTCTTTCTTTAAGCCTGTTATCTTATTCTAACACTTCATCCTTATGGCTGCCTCTCATGCTATGTATCTCAAGGAACTGTTCTTTATCCAAACTTAACGAGTTAACTTAGAATAATAACAAATAACATGTACAGCATTTTAACTTTTATATTATTTATTTCATAATGACAAAAGTCACTTTAAATCAGTCAACCCAAAAGTTTTTAACAACACCAAAATGAAGACAAATACTACAAGAAGTCTGCAAATATTACATCTCTTGATACACAAGATTTAGCACCAAAATTGTCCAGGACATAATAAATAAATGCAGTTTCAAACAATATTATAAAACAAAGAACAAACTAAATTTAAACCTTATAGCGGAAAAACGCACAGCCTTCTGTGACTTCGGCCAAGAAAAGGGACAAATTGTCGGGAATAGACTAACAGTAACAGTTTTCATATGCTGATATCATAAGAATGTCATGGAGAAACAAGATATGTAAATGAAAATTACTCTCAAATGTTTTACAGCATTTCTTAAATGGGCATTCAATTGCCGTTCCTGAAATTATATGCGATTTCAAATGTGTAAGGTGAACAGTCAAATTGTTAGAAATAAATGAGCATAAGATAACATTACATACGAGACTTGTACCATAATGGTGTACCACCTTATGAAATTTTACCTTCTGGTTATGTAAACCATGCATTCATAAAGCATTGTGCGTTAATAAAACACTGTAGCAAACTTGTGCGTTAATAAAACACTGTAGCAAGTGAGCTAATAAAACAATGTAGCAATTGCGTTAATAAAACACTGTAGCAAGCGAGTTAATAAAACACTGTAGCAAACTTGTGCGTTAATAAAACACTGTAGCAAGTGAGTTAATAAAACACTGTAGCAAACTTGTGCATTAATAAAACAATGTAGCAATTGCGTTAATAAAACACTGTAGCAAGTGAGTTAATAAAACACTGCAGCAAATGAGTTAATAAAACACTGTAGCAAACTTGTGCATTAATAAAACAATGTAGCAATTGCATTAATAAAACACTGTAGCAAGTGAGTTAATAAAACACTGCAGCAAGCGAGTTAATAAAACGCTGCAGCAAGTGTGTTAATAAAACACTGTAGCAAACTTGTGCATTAATAAAACAATGTAGCAATTGCGTTAATAAAACACTGCAGCAAGCGAGTTAATAAAACACTGCAGCAAGTAAGTTAATAAAATACTGTAGCAAACTTGTGCATTAATAAAACAATGTAGCAATTGCGTTAATAAAACACTATAGCAAGCGAGTTAATAAAACACTGCAGCAAGTGAGTTAATAAAATACTGTAGCAAACTTGTGCATTAATAAAACAATGTAGCAATTGCGTTAATAAAACACTGTAGCAAGTGAGTTAATAAAACACTGCAGCAAATGAGTTAATAAAACACTGTAGCAAACTTGTGCATTAATAAAACAATGTAGCAATTGCATTAATAAAACACTGTAGCAAGTGAGTTAATAAAACACTGCAGCAAGCGAGTTAATAAAACGCTGCAGCAAGTGTGTTAATAAAACACTGTAGCAAACTTGTGCATTAATAAAACAATGTAGCAATTGCGTTAATAAAACACTGCAGCAAGCGAGTTAATAAAACACTGCAGCAAGTGAGTTAATAAAATACTGTAGCAAACTTGTGCATTAAAAAAAAACAATGTAGCAATTGCGTTAATAAAACACTATAGCAAGCGAGTTAATAAAACACTGCAGCAAGTGAGTTAATAAAATACTGTAGCAAACTTGTGCATTAATAAAACAATGTAGCAATTGCGTTAATAAAACACTATAGCAAGTGAGTTAATAAAACACTGCAGCAATATGCCTGCTTTCTGCCGTTTGCTCAAGTCTTCTTTGTTTAGCCGTTACTAGGCTGGGAGCGCCTCTGAGTAGGTTCTTCGAAGGGGCGCTATATAAATTCTCGGAATTAATGAATTGATGAAAGTATAAACTATACATATGTAAGTAGAACTTTGTGCTCGCGTACCCTGTCTACGTACACTGATCGTCTTGAAGGAGACAACTGTCATTAGGCCTATCCCGTAATTACTAAATGCAGCAATAATACTTCGGAAACTGTTATTTTTTTTACAACGCATCCCGAATGAATATTAGGCCTATTAGCGCAATAAATAATTTAAATATCTCAGTTTATATTTACACTAATTTCATTGTCTTAACAGGCGATAGGCGTATGCCAGGTTTACTATAATATACCAATTTCATAAATGAACTATTTCTAAACTTTTATTCTAATATGACTTCAATTAAATTATTTAGGCCTATGGCAAATAAAAACTACCATTCAAGAACGTATAAAACAAACATGAAAGTCTATTTTGGTATGAGTAATTGGTGGTCACATTGAAATTTACTAAACTTTACCTTGCGAGATCTAATTACTGTCTAATACCGTTTTATTAAGAAACCGCGAAATTTACAGTGAGCCAACCCAAATTTACTGTGAGCCAACCCAAAAAACAGCGGAATACTGTATAAATTTCCAACGGCCGTAGACTGTCGAAGAAAACAGTATTCCACAGTTTTTTTAACGGTAACATCTTACAGTGTAGCCTACCTCAGATTTCATTTGAAGTCGTTAAAATAAATCTGAATTTGTTCAATTCCGGAACCTATTTTTTTAGAAAAAAGCACTGATTATGATTAATACATTTGTAACTTCATCAAGTAGGCCTAAATAAGTCTGCATAAATTGCGGTAGCCTACTAACATAATCAGTCCAACTAATCAGGAATTTAGGACACCGTGTCATGAGAGGGAGATGTGGTAGGCCCTAGTGTTTGGAATAGCCTCCCTCGGGAGCTACTCCTGTTTCATAGATCATGTACTGATACTTTTTATGGCCATTTGAAAACTTACCTTTTTACCCGGGCTGGAGTTGGGAGCGCTTCTGAGTAGTTACCTTGAAGGGGCGCTATATAAATTTTTGAATGAATGAATGAATGAATGACAAAATGCATAAAATTTACTAAGAGGCCATCAGGTTGAGTACTAAACAGAGGTGAAGCATTGATATGCCTAATCCTAATTCACGCAGACTTATTCACAAGTTTGAATATGAGTGGTTTTGTTAATTTGACTTTATATTGAATTCTGTATTTAAATTCTAGGCAGGTCGACTTCAGCGTTTGCCAAATTACAGCTGATCCTTTCAGCCGCTGCTATTCTACTTATGGTGCTATCCTACATCCTGTGGCTACAGCTGAAGGTAGTTCGTCTCCAAGAAGAAACTAGACAGCTGAGAGAAACACAGTCTGAACAGCAGATTTATGAAGTCAATGAGCAGGGTCGTTCTTACATGGAGCGAGAGAAAGTCGAACAAGAGAGAGATTTATTTCGATTCCAATATGGCATGAAACATGCTGAAGAATCTTATGAGCCGTTAAATGAGGCGATTGAGAAATGTCGTTCTGTTATGAGGCCAGAGATCGTCGAGAAAGAAGAAGCAGTGATGCGGCTTCAAGAGGAAAATAAACATCTAAAGGAAACGCTTCTCCCGTTTAAAGACAAAGAGATGGAAATGATTCGACTCCAAGATGAAATTAAACACTTAAAAGAAACCCATGACCAACTGAGCAAAGCCAATGAAAAGCGTCGTTCTGACCAGTGGGAAACGACAATCGAAAAAGAGAAAGAAGTGATTCTACTCCTTGATGAAATTATACATTTAAAGCAAACCAATGAGCTGCTGAGAACAGGCAGTGAGCAGTGTCGTTCTCAAATAGATCGGAGTATCGATTTTGACGAGAAAGAGAAAGAAATTATTCGACTTCTGGATGAAATTAAACATCTAAAGAAAACGAATGAGCAGCTAAATATCAGCAGTGAGCGGTGTAGTTCTGAATTGACTGGAAGGAATGTCGCTTTTGACGAGAAAGAGAAAGAAATTATGCAACATCTGGATGAAATTAGACATTTAAGGGAAACCAATGAACGGTTGGATAAAGCCAAAGAACGGTATCGTTCTGACGTGAAGCGACAAATAAGAGATCAAGAGAAAGAAATTATTCGACTCAAACAGGAAAGTGAAGATCTGATTGAAATGAAAGAACGGTGTTATTCTGAAAAGGAGCAAGAGCGCAAAGGAGCAAGAGCGAAAGAGTTTTAGTGAAGACTTTTTGAAAATGGTCGAAAGTCTAAAATTCCAGGAAAGAGAACATTTGAAACTCGGAGCTGACTGGCCAGGTTATCCGAATGCTTGCGAAAGAAACAAAAAGATTTGTATACGGTACCAATATTGGATGACAAAGTCTTTTGTTTAGGATTTGAGATTGGATTTGGACACGAAAATGACTTGGCAGACTGCACTGACATGTTTAAAAAGCGGTGGAGAGAAGGCGTAGGCTACTTATAGGCTACTTCGTGGCTTAGGCCTACATAATATGTCGTATACGAGAGAGCAGCCTGCATGAAGTACTCCACGATGCTGCCGTATAAGTGCACAATGCACATGACACATTATTATTATTAATACATACACAAAGATAAAGCGCAATTCACTAGCCTATAACTAAATGCACCACAATGTAATGACAACTGTTCTCTTGCCTGCAGTTTGAGACTTTCGACCATGACATCCTTAAAACTTATTTGTATCACCGTGGCTGGATTGGGAGCGTCTCTGAGTAGGTTTAGGCTTCTTGAAGGGGCGATATATAAATTCATGAAATGAATGAATAAAATAAATGAATCATAGACAGTGTAAAATTATTAGCAAATATGCTAATTTTGATTAGAGTAGTTCCGTAATTATTATGCTCTATAGCATATACGAGAAAGTCATGCATAGAATGAAGAATTCGGCTTACGTCTAAATTGTCTGCGTACAAGCTATTAATTGTCACCTGGTTAACGCTAGCGCATTTGCGGTGCGTTTAGTTATAGGCCTAGTGAATTGCGCTTTATCATTCTGCATGTAGCCAGGCACGTAGCGAGACTTAAATCAAGAGGAGGCAATTTCACATACCATTGGCATAATCGTGGTCATTGCCACATTGGGGTCATTAGTTAATCGAAGTTCCAGTAGGCCCTATATAAAAAGCAAGAGGAGGCAACTGCCTCCTCGTGCCTCAATGTAGCTACGCGGCTACGCCTATGCATGTAATCTATTAATAATAATGATAATGATAATGATGATGATGATGATGATGATGATGATGATGATGATGATGATGATGATGATGTAACGATTATGATGATGATGATGTAACGATTATGATGATGATGATGACGATCAAGAGGAATGGAGGAATTAAGAGGAGGAATGAGAGTACGTATAGATGACTGCATGCTCTTAATTAAGTCGTGATTGATTTTCTAAGTATTTTCTGCTTTTTCAACCGACAAACGCCTGTCGAGGCGGCTCAGTTTGAGCTTAGATTCTAAACGATATATTGTGGAGTTAATATTAAAACGCTCCGAATAGGAGGGGGGGCTACACTTTAAGCTTCGTGGGTATAGGACGTCACAGCGGGTTATGTCAGAAACCACGGTTTAATATTTTCCAGCACACTGAAACCACAGGAAATTTTAGACTAGAGTCGAAGCTATTTTTAGAGCTAGCCTAAAACAATAATATTAAGTAGGCCTAAACAACATTCACCATTTTGAAATTATGATCCTAATTCCTGTAGTAGACATACCAAATAGATGACTATGATACAACAGATCAAATTCAGACTTTTCCAATTTCCAGCCTAGGCCTAACAGATAAAATAGATTATTTGACATAGGCCTATCTCAGGTGTAATAGGCCTAAACAATATGGAGACAGTTTAGTCTTTTCAAATTTGTCTTTACTTATTGCAAATAAGGGGAAATTATTTTTATGTTAGACTGTTTGTGTGTGCGTGCGTGCGTGCGTGCGTGTGTGTGTGTGTGTGCACTTGGCAGCTTGGACAAAATTTAAAAACCCTATTTGACAGACCCAACCGACCAAATACCACCCTATATCCTCAAATGCACCACTGTTTCGACCGTATTAAGGCTGACATTATGACCGCTGTGCAATTACTATCTTTATTATTTCGACCTTGACCAGAATATACTTTGCATAATTATGTTGCCTTTGTCTTCATAATTATGAAGATCTGTCAGAACTGTTAGATAGTCATATTTTAGCGCATTTATGAGGCCATACAAAAACTCCCTGCATAAATAGCCTCATACATAATAGACATGCATATATACATAGATACACACATACATATAGACAGACGGACATACATACATACATACATACATACAATGTCATACATACATACATATACATACATAAACACATAGACACACATACATACATACATACATACACGCATGCATACAGACAGACATACAAACAAATACATATACACATACATACATACAAACACACACATATGCATGCATACAATACACACATACATACATACATAATTGTATACATACATGCATGCATACATAGTCACTTTGGTTCGTTTTTCGTATCTCCATAGCCTTGGATGACCTTTGCTTTGTGCTAATTAAGGGAGTTAATTAGGAAAGGCCTTCATTAGTCTCGGCGCATACTGTAACAGTAGGCCTATAAAACTACGCAGTCTTGTGGGGTCGCGGGGTCGTTTGTGTGTCTGTCTGCCTGTCTGTTTATGTGTTGGTCTGTGTTTCTGTCTGTTCATCTGAAAGTGTAACCTTACTATGGGCGTCTAGTGTTGTGGCCTAGGCCTTGGATGGTTGGGTTGTGTTCGGACAAGACTGTTGAAGGGTATATGCTGAGCTAAGAGGATCGGAAGATTCCTTCGAATTTAAGTTAAAATATTTTATTTAGTTATTATTTCAAGTATTACTGTAAGTGGCGGATAAGTTGAGTTGAGATAAAGTTGAGATAAAACAACACATGTTTTTCCTATCTCAATTCTGTGAATTTCTGTCTGTCTGTCCGTCTGTCCGTCCGTCCGTCTGTCTGACTTAAATTCGTCTGTCTGTCTCACTGTCTGCCACAGTCGGTCCTTGGGTCCCTAACAACAGTCTGCGATGTGCGCTTACATGTCTGTGCAGATTGATAATACCTATAAATAGCTGGGATTTTTGCACTGTCATAAACAGCCCATACTTTTGGTTTCGGATCCTCTCGCCCACTACAGACCCTTGCTCCGTTTGGCCTGCGCACAGCGCACCAGCCAAGGCATTACACCACCACGCTAGATCCCCCACACGGCCAGCCATTGCGTGTGGCATCTCCACTGCTATTCTAGCGTTGTCGTAGACCTCGTCTCATCAGCTGCAGCAGCCTGTTGTACATCGTTGTGTACAGAGGAATCTTGCACATCATATTATTCGAGTGTCTTATTAGTCGGACGTCTAAATTGTGGAGATGAGTTATGCGGTGAAGAACGTTAATAACAACGATTACATAAAGAACTTCAAGTCAGGTATGTAGCCTAAATTTCTGTTTGACTCGTGAAGACTTTGCTTGCTACACGTACAAGGATATAACTACTGTTATTATGCAGACTATGGGTTGAATATTGCATGGCCTAGATTGTGTTTCTTGTCTTGCATCATATTTTGAGGTCATTACGTATAGGCTGTGTTGGATATTAAATACGGTATTAACCAGAAATAAAAAGGAAATATCTTATGCAAATGAAGGGAAACAGCATATAGGATTATTGTTTATGAAAAGTTTTTACGAATGAACGTGTTGCCCACACGCCTGCTCACTTTAAGTCTTGGCCGTTTTGTTTCAAAGATGGCTTGGATGTTTAAGTATGACATTAGTCTGGCACTTCTTGCTGTAAGTAGAGCAGAACACGAGGTTTACCTGCTCTAATCTATGGATTAACAATAACTGTTCTGGTATAGAGCCTGTGAATAAGCTGGTTCCCTCCACTTCGCTTTTTTGGATGCTGCAGAAATGTCGAAATAATGATAATGTGGGACATAAAATCGACTGCTTTAAATGTAATTCTCTCCTTCTTATGTAAATTGAAGGTTTAGCATTATATCCCTCATCTTATTGTCAAGCAGACCTTAAGTCGTTCTCTGTGACATAGGTGCCCTGGAAAGTAATTGCATTGAAGCACTGGATGGGCATAGACAGGCACTGATACAGAAATATAGTTTCCCTGTTGTCTGTACTCTGTAGCGGTTCTTATCAGAGATGGGTAACTAATCAATTAGATTCTAATCGATTAGCTAATAAAATTCTAATCAGTTAGATTTTTCAAATTATATTAAGAACGAATTAACAACTACCGTGTCAAACTAGTTGATTCAGTCGAATTCAACCAATTTCTAAAGTGGAAAATGAAGGTTTCTTAATTCTAATGAGAGTTGCAACTATACGTCATCCAGGGCTTATTCTAACGTGCAGCTGGACACAAAGTGTGTGGGAAGGAAATTTGTGCAGTAAAAAATCAGATTTTGTGCAGTTACTTTTTGCAGACCTAATTGTATAGGGCCTAAACCAACAAAAGCAGCTAATAATAATTAAGCTTGTTGTAAAAGTAGGCCTATAAAACACGTTGAAGGCCAGTGAGTTAAGTTTAAAACTTCTAATTACTGCGCAAGTGGCATAAGATACATAAATACAGATAGAGACAATACAACACAATAAGAATCAAAGTTTATAGCGCACTATAACAAGACTGGCTTCTTGAGCCCTCCCAGATCCCTACCCCATTTTGCTCAGGCGTCGTCGGCACCCTGCATGACCCGCCACTTGGAAGAAATTGCCACTGACTCACCATTAAAAAAGGTTGGATACCCCTACATTAAACCAACTTTGTTTTATTGCTTTTGGTGTGTATATTTTAACTGTACACCTACAGGAACAAATGTCCCAGTGGTCTTAAGATTTGTCCCAGTAGGCTAGTTTGGATGATTTTGGAGAGCGAGAGGTACCGAGTTCGAGCCCCGTAGGGCGGATATGCTTTTGTAGGCTGCTATTAGCGCCGTGTATTGCAGGCTGCCTGTTCTGTTAGTAGTTAAGATTTATGTCTTCTGTCATTTGTGTTCTTGTGAATTGTTTCAATTGCATAACTGTACACTGTAACCGGTTGCGGTTTGTCAACCGGATTGTTTGAATAAACGAAAATATTATTATTATTATTTGTCCCAGCCAGGTAAATGGTAATGTTCTACTTTTAATTGTAAAGTAAAATTATGTCACTAAATTATTAGCCTTCTAATTCTTCCATAATAGTAGTCTAGTTGGTTTGAAATTGTACTTATTGAAGACATCCATGGATTCTAGTCACAGTTGTTAGACATAGGCCTATTAGTGTCTTGTAAGACAATGTAACATGCATAAGTCTTGTAAGACAATGTAACATGCATAGCATGATAGGACAATGTAGGCTCACGACTTGGATTTCTTTAGTATTTTCTGCACATACATTGTAACTGATTCTGTGAAATCAGTATCAAACTCAGATTCATTAGCCTACACTGCCCTATCTTTACCACTTTTTGTTTGTTCAACTGCCATGATCATGATTAATGGACCGCCGAATAAACGGCTACGTGAATCGTTGTTTGATTTTGGGTTTGGCGTATCAAATCACATTGGAAAATGAATTTGGTCATGTTTGCTGAAGTTGAAGTTATCATTGTTTGCTGTAGCTGCAGCTCATCTGTCACTGACTTATTTATATCAATTATTTTGGTGGCATGGTTGAACTAATTATGTCATATTTCACAGGCCTATGCAGGAGTTAAATAGGGAAATGTATTATAATACAAAGCAAATTTGGTAAAATAAAGTGGCTAAAACGGGCACCACTTGGCAGGAAATCCGTTGTCCCCAGACCCCTCTTTGGGGCTTATGACGTTCCCTCAGAGCTCCCAGTCATTGCAGACTTTGTCCTTTAGTCCAGATCCGTTAAAAATATACACATTAGTCCAGATCCGTTAAAAATATACACAATACGTGCGGTAGAAATAAAATTGAAATATTGATATGCACTATAACATTGCCAAAAAACTGAGGCGAATTCACTGTTGGAAATCAATGAAATGCCATATCTTTTCAGCTTGGGGGCCAAACCTCGGACCAAGGGCTTTCCCGATATCCCACTGGAGGCACAGCCCCCAGACCCCTAATTCTGTGCAGTTGAGAAAATTCCTTAGAATAAGCCCTGACGTCATCGTATGCCAACAAGGAAAACCATGCGAGCTAATGTAACAGTCTACAGTAACTCACTTAGAACTGTAACTTGCTGTGCTTTGATTACAATTTGACAAATTCATGAAGCAAGTACGAATTATCAAAATCCAATTCAAATTGTTAATTGATTAGCTGCTGCTAATTCTCATACTAATCGATTAGCTACAAGATTTTGCTAATTCTAATCGATTAGCGTTATAACCAATAATAATGTTTCCCGAGGTGCATGTAATCCGTCAGGACTAAAAATGCTCCGAGAAATAAATGTTTGGGTTGTCTAAACCTTGCCGAGATCTGGGTGAAATCGAGAAACCGCAGTGCTGCAAAACGCAAAGGCATTAAAGCATTGCATCGCAACTGATAGACAATGGAAAGATTATTATTATTATTATTATTATTATTATTATTATTATTGTCATCATTATCTTTTATAATAATAATAATAAAAATAATAATAATAATTATTATTATTACTACTACTACTACTACTATTACTACTACTAGGGTGAACGTGCTAATTACCGTCAGGTACCCAGTTACCGTCATAAGTGAGCATTTTTAATAAGTTTCTTTTTTGCGACTTTCTGGATGTACATTATTTTTTAGTCACGAGTTCCTTATTAATCGCTTGATTAAATGCTGTAAAAGTTTTATTGTTATAACCAGTTACGATTACAGAAAAAAATATATAAATCTTCCGCACGTAAAAGAGTGATATTTATCCGTTTTCTCGATAACGAACGACTGACAATTTTGAAGCTTTTCTTTGTAGGCTAATTGTTTAGTTGTGATCATCACCGCAACAAACAACGCATACCATAGACTTTTCTCTGCAACATTTTAGTATTTTACGACTAATTTAATGTTATATTCGTGAAATAATATCGATGACGCCAACTAACTTCTGAAAACAAGCAAAAATTAATTACCGTCAGGCTATGACGATAGATTTTTTTAGTTACCGGCATGACGAAAGTAGACAAATTTTGAATTACCGTCAGGCTATGACGATAGATTTTTTAGTTACCGGCATGACGAAAGTAGACAATTTTGATACCGTCAGTACACGGATATAGCACAATGATTGTGGCATGGTCAAAAAAACTTGACATTTTCTTTGTGGTTGGCTTTTCTGAGTAGGCCTACCATCTTGCTAAAAATCTTTAAACTTGATATTCATGAAATGATGGTTTCATCTATTACACTCCTAATTTTTTTTAATAACTTCATCATTTATGGAACAAACTTAGTGCAGTTTCTTCTAAGATAATTAAACTATACAGTTTGGTTTCATTATGCCCAATTTTATAAACCCCAAATACATCATCTAACCCATTGACATCTAACCCATTACCCATTAAACTAAATTTATTCATAGAACATCCTTACGATGAAAGTTTTCTAACCAATCTATTAGCGCTTGGGACTTCTCGGTCGTGTGCTCTTGTGACAAACTGTGAAACAAGTCTCCAATGATGAAGTCATGACAAACAGTCAAACTAATCTCCAACATAATGTCAGTGATGAAGTCATGACAGTGAAACAAGTGTGTAATGTAATGTCAGTGATGAAGTCATGACAACAGTGAAACAAGTTTCCAATCATGTCAATGATGAAGTCATGACAAACAGTGAAAGAAGTGTGTAATGTAATGTCAGTGATGAAGTCATGACAAACAGTGAAACAAGTTTCCAATCTAATGTCTATGACGAAGTCATGACAAACAGTCAGACAAATCTCCAACTTAATGTCAGTGATGAAATCATGACAAACAGTCAGCAAGTCTCCAACCTAATGTCAATGATGAAGTCATGACAAATAGTGAAACAAATCTCCAATCTAATGTAAGTGATGAAGTCATGACAAACAGTGAAACAAGTTTCCAATCTAATGTCAATGATGAAGTCATGACAAATAGTGAAACAAATCTCCAATCTAATGTCAGTGATTAAGTCGTGACAAACAGTGAAACAAGTGTGTAATGTAATGTCAGTGATGAAGTCATGACGAACAGTGACACAAGACTGCAGAGAGGCGGTAAGTCAGCAGAAAAACCACCAAGAACTCACTACAACTGTTCAACCGGCAGGTGCTGGAAAACAGAAGAACTTCGAAGAAAAACTCCGAAATGTTAAGAAGCTTAAGAAGACAGACAGTGTGAGAAGTGAAATTCCTTAAATGTTCTGTCTCTTTTGTGGGGAAACGTTTGAGGAATCCTGGATACAGTGCCAAAATTGCCAAGGTTGGGTGCACAAATTCTGCACTCAACTGGATGATGGAGACTTCTACTTCTATGACAATTGTAAAAAATAGACCTAGCCTACTAACAACACAGACAATTTCTGTGCTTTGCAATAAAGTCACCCATATAGCCTATAGGACCCTAGCTTAGTCGTGGCTCTTTTCTATTTTAAAATTTGTTTTTTTTATCCAAAGTAAACTTACTAATACTGAGGCAAAGGTGAGTTGTGTTGTTGCATAAAAAGTTGTTAGGCCTACTGTTGAACTGTGTTGTTATATTAAGAGGGGCTGATACTCAGCTGAAAGCCGAGATTCAGTGTTATATTTAAAAACTGCATTAGGCTATAGATTGCAGCGTTACATTAAAAACGGTACATATGTCAGTGTTGAGCAGAGAGTGTTGTTAGTTATTCTGTCAAAAACTGACATAGGCTATAGGGTTCTATTATAGGCTATGTAATTTCTATTAGGCCTATGTCTCCCCTGGACAGATCGTGTATTTTCTAGTCGGGCATTAATTTGTTTTGTGCTTTCGACAAGTTGTTCATTTTTAAGTTTTCAGATAGGTCTACAGCAGAATATGTGCTCTAATTTTGTTGCTTTTGTTTGCTCACGAAATAAAGCATTTGGGAATAAAACACCCGGCGTCTATTATTGATTTTCGCCATTGTTTTGGACGATATCTAGACGTCGGCACTAGGCCTATGTCAGACTGACGATAACTAGATTGCGTCATCCTCTGACTGGACGATAACTAGATAGCGTCATCCTCTGACTGGACGATAACTAGATAGCGTCATCCTCTGACTGGACGATAACTAGATAACGTCACCATGGCGATAGATGAAAAATCAAGACGGTAACTGAAAATATGACAAAATTAGGATAAAACTACTGTTTGTAACGCATAAGGTGCAGTCATAAAAACACTTATATTCGTCAACTGAAGATGCGAGCGGGTTTTTAGTCACTGCAAAATTTCAGAGTCACAGGTGACATGTTTATATTTTTAAATCGTTGTCGAACGCTTAAAAAATCTCGCTTATGACGATAAATGGCACTTTCACCCTACTATTAGTCTGTTATTATTATTATTAGCCTGTTATTAGTAGTATCTAACACTTCATACCCATGGCTGCCTCAGGGCTAGCTCAAGGGACTGCTCTTCTTCTTCTATTAGTAGTATCAGTGAGGAAGCCTGTGTAAAAGTTAAGGCTGACTTAAAGTTAAACTGCGCACAAAGTCAGGCAGAAGAAAAACAGGATAGACCAACCATTTAAGCTGATCTCATAAGCTAGCTTGTGCATGCAGCCATAAATAATTTATATACATAGACCGAAGACGTGGCACTGGAGGGGGGTTTGCGAGGGGACCCACGCGATTCATGTAAACAACGTGCATTAACGATTATGGCAGCTCCGTCTCCGACAATGAAGTCTGGTCTTTCAGGTTCATTCAGTTTGCTTTTAAGCCTACTGAGCAATGATCAACATGGTTTTATTTACTGCTCGTGTAGATCCAGTGTCTCTTACTGGTACTTTGACGACAGTTATAGTTAACATAACATAACGGGGTTTACAGTGGTTCAGAAGGCTTTAGTCTGCGTGAGAACCACCACTAGGTACATGTCTAATATCCCCCATCTGTTAGCTCATAATTTCGTGGTGGTGGTGGTGGTATTGGCGGTGGGGGTATTGGTGTTGGTATTGGTGGTGGTGGTGGTATTGTTGGTGGTAATGGTGTTGGTGGTATTGGTGGACAATGGTGGTGGTAGTATTGGTGGTATTGGTGTTCGTGTTAGTGGTATTTGTGGTGGTGGTGGTGGTGGTGGTGGTGGTGGTGGTGGTGGTGGTGGTGGTGGTGGTGGTTGACTGGTTGTGGTGATATTGGTGGTGGTATTGGTGGTGGTGGTCGTGGTGGTGGACGTGGTGGTGGTGAAGTGATATGAAATAGACATTCATACATTCATTCATTCAGTCAACAAGTTATCCAGTCAGCTACACACTCACGGTTCTGCAGTCAGATGATGAACATGTTAATCTGTAAGGCAATATTAAATGAACACTGAACATCAGATCTGTCTTCCAATGGACAATTGACTATTTCTTGCATTGTGTCTGTGTGATGCTTTTAGACTCAATGGCTGACGATGACCCAGCATCCTCTGAAGCTTGCCTGCAGAACAATTACAACGCAAGTAAGATGATCAATGCAACAATTTGTAACTTGTAATCTTTAAACATATAGAAGGTCAACTAAACTGCGTATATTTATCATACATGTATGTCATCCAGAAAAAGGAAAATTGCAAAAAAGCATTTGGACAAGAATTAACAAAGAAAGTCAAGACAAAATATATGATGATGATGATGATGATGATGATGATGATGATGATGATGATGATGATGATGATGATGATGATGATACGTCATGTGTATCAGTATTGTAGTAGCATTACTAACAGCTATGAGTTGCATATAAAGCCCCTTGATGGTCTGCTGCAGGACCTCGACTGTTGGGATATAGTTTAACATCGTTTTCTGTATATGTTTTTATTTTGGTTTTCCTAGGACAGCTTAACAATGGACAGACTGTAACAGTTCGTGATCGATGTGCTTCACTGCACACTCTCTTCTCGACCGGGTCAAAACGAAAGGGCGTCATAATCGTCGTCATGGCAACCGTCTTGCTGGCGGGAATCGTTGCCATATGCGCATCGTTCGTCATGCTTGGCATGTTGGGAGTCCAGCGGGTGCACATCAGCAGCCTAGAGAGCCAACTAGAGGCACTGAAGGCTGAGAACGCTCTCTGCAAGAATGAGACGACGTCGCTCAGTCTTCAGTTGACCGCCTGTGACAAGGAACTGCAGGGAGCACAGCACCAGCTCGAAATCGACTCGGCGCAGTGCGAGCTGGAGAAGGGAAACCTAACCGCCAAGTTCGAGGCAGAGATTCTTAAAGGGGAACACGCGAAAGAGATTGCGCAGGAAAAGCTGAACACCTGTGAAGGCAGCAAGGAAGAGCTGTCGCAAAGGCTCGAATCTCAAACGAGGAACGCAGAGGCCGAGAAGAAAGCGCTCGGAGATAAACTGGATCAGTGTGAGCAGGAGAAGAGAGAAATCTCGCGGAGGCTAAATGAGGAGATCCAGCAACGGGCCGCAGAAAGAGTGGCAGCTGAAGCAGCTAAGGCGTCATCGGGGAATGATGGTCAAAGCTCCTGGTGGTCTTCGTCACAGTCCAACGGTGCAGAACGCATTGGGTCTCTTCAAGCAGTTCACTTCTTGTCCATGATGCTTCTGCCGCTTCTATTAAAAGTCCTACATGTCGTGTGAACAAAACAACTGTTTCTGATTCGTACGCAGATGTAGTTTTGAATGCATCGTGTAAATCATGTTCACCTGTTTTGAGGATTGCAAGACAATTATTCGTCAATAATTTCCAGACAGCTACTGTACTTTGGGCTCATAGAAGCCCACATTATGTCACTGGTAGAAGCCCGTGGACAGCTATGGACCCAATGACATGGGTCTAATGAATGTGACTAACAGAGAGCTTATGTAGATGCTTCCGAGTATCACTGGGCTCCTCTAGAAGCGCTCCTTTACAAACCCCAACAATAGAGGACAGTTTCTCAAGTTTTTATTTTAAGTTACGTTTAATGGGGGTGCTCAGTAGTGTAGTGGTTAGCGTGCTGGACTGTCAATTGAGAGGTCAGAGGATTAAATCCCAGCCAGGGCAGAAATTTGGTTCAAGATTTCTGCTCCACCTGTGTCCCCTAGCCAACTCAGCTATAATGAGTACACTGATCATACACTGTCGATGGAAGATGATACAGCGAGGGAGAGGACTGGCCTCCCACCCTCATATGCCGAGGCTAAAAAAATGAAGTCACTAACACTTCATACCCATGACTGTCTCAGTGCTAGCTCAAGGGACTTCTCTTTTTCTTCTTTGTGCTCACCGCTCCTGCCATGACCATTAAGCTATCGAAGGAGCTCATGTAGCCTTACAACTTACATAGCCTTGTACATTTGTTACCCAATTAGGTCTAGATAAACAGCTCTCTCAAGTAGCAGCTCTACAATTTACATTATCTGCTATGCACTGTTTATTTTCTTCTACGGAATGAGCACTATGGGCCTATTTGCGATTGTTACTAAACTGTCTGATTCGAATTATAATATTGTCTCAAGTGGTAAACCAAAACCCACGGTCGCCGATTGTAACGCAGAAAGTAGGCCTATAAGCTGCAGCTCCTTCTGATACATGTAGGCTAGTTAGGCCTACTGTAGGCCTATTTTTATTGACTTTAAGCAATAAAGTCCACTTAAAATTGCTTCAAATAAATCCAATATACGTATGATCATGATGATGATGGTGATGGTGATGGTGATGGTGATGGTGATGGTGAGGGTGAGGGTGAGGGTGATGGTGAACTGATGATGATGACGACGACGATGATAATAGTAATGACAATAATAATAATAATAGTGATGATGATAATGATGATGATGATGATGATGATACAAAGAATTGAAATGACAACCTTTTTGTACATCCGAACGTTTAACGACACTGTTTTCTATCGTCAGTTAAGCCTATATAAAATAAGTCGTGTGTGTATTCAAGTCATTTCAATTAATTTCATGAAGGGTTGTTAACCTAATGAGCGTTCATGTTTATAACATTATAAAACTGTCTTCGTGTCTTCGTGACTCTATAATAATTGCCTCTAATTTCTCGTTTCTCAAAAGTCTATTTATTCTTTCCCTCCTCAGAAATTTGTATGACGCATCGATCGTATAGTCATTCAACCACGCCCCTCCTTTTAGATGTACCTGGAACTTTGAGGCACTCAAGTGCGCGATGTAGGCTACTTTGTTGTAGGCCTACAATGGACCGCCTAGAAAATTTTCTGAACATTAAATTTTATATAGCGTATTTCAGAGCCCTCCGCCACTGTTGGCCGCTCGAAATTCGAGCATAACTGTAAGACCCTGCCTTGACGAAGATCGGCCTACGGTTGGTGAGTGTGGCAGCTAGCCCTTGGTAGCCGGAGATAGGCTAGCCTCGACAAAGACGCACTGAGTGGGCGAAAGTCGACAGCCTGAGCGAGCGGGTGGCCAGTCCTCTCCGTCGCCGTCTCATCTTCCCATCGACAGTGTACGGTCAGTGCAGGCACGTAGCGAGACTTAAATTCAAGAGGAGGCAACTTCTCAGACCATTGGCAAAATCCTGGTCATTGGGGCTATTAGTCAATGGAAGTCCAGTATTTTAAAAAAAGTAAGAGGAGGCAACTGCCTTCTGGTGCCTCAATGTAGCTACGCCTATGGGTCAGTGTAAGTGTACTCATTTTAGCTGATTTGGCAAGGGGTAGCCTAGCAGGTGGAAGAGAAATCTCGAACCAAATGGCCGTTCTGGCGGGCATTTAACCCTGACCTCTCGATTGACAGTCCAAAGCGCTCACGTGGTTAAAAAGTTTCTAGCAAGACCCATTGCAATTAACAGCCCTATATGATCCCTAATTCCTATCAACATGTTATGATAATCTTCGTGTATTAATTCAAGCTGGCACACGTACCGCAGTATGAACGGATGATCAGAAGTGATTAGGCCTATATAGGAGTCGAATTTAACTGTATACAGGAGCCGTGCAAGGTGCCCATCTGTCCAGTGATGTATCTGGGATTTTTCGTTTGGGGGCTTTAAGCCTAGAGCACGGCGAGTGCAGCTGTAGCACGAGCCTATAATAGTAGAACTCCTGGGCTTGATTTACTTGGGAGCTTCAACTTCCTTTGGGAACTTTGGGGAGGGGGGGGGGGGGGTTAAGCCCCAAGCCGAACGCTATAATTATTATAGTTACGTCCCTGCATAATAAATGGTCCTACTGCTCACTTTACCAACGCCACCTATCGAATGAAAAGCTGAGCCTTGGGAGAGTAGCGGGAATCGATCCCGCGCCCATGCTGATCTCATACCAATATTCGTAATCGCCATCGTAATCTCGAGTTCTAGGCCTAGGCTGCAGCTCCCAAAGAGGTCGCGGGAGCTAGGCTAATTTATTTACATGCGCTCAGTCAAAACAAAATTGATAGGCAGGTAGGATAAATACCGGTTCCAGGTTGAGATCCGAAGGGTTAAAAGAACAAGTCGACAACACAAGTTTAAAGTATTCAAATATTAGGGCGTATAGGCCTACATTGTCATTAATATCATATCTTTATAGTTCTATTTACTTATTGTCGTCTCGATCGCAGTTTTAAATTTAATTTAATATTCAATTTGAAAAAAACTATTCTTAAGTTTTGCCGCAATGTGCCTGGAATGTCTGGATTGTGCCGCTTCTAGGCCAAGGCTTAGGCCTAATGCTGCTGTAACTCCACCAGCTGAGCTGCAGCAAGCAAATCGCAGCTCCTCTTATAGGCAGAAATTAATGACAACAGCTTCATAGATCGACCATATTATTTGTCAGACTGTGACCTGCATAATTGATTCAGAACTGTCAAAACAGATCGAGCACTTGGAAAGACAGATTGTCAGAAGAGAGAAGGACGTGCAACTCTTCTGTTCTCCGATGTCCGAACAATAAACTTTTCGACCTTCAGTACAATGACAGCTGCCTCTCAACCATCATCAATTCTGATTGGCTGCAACGGTATTTAGGTCACCACACACTGGAGCTCCTATTGGCCATAAGTATATTTAGGTCACAAAAACTCCACTCCCATAGGACGAGACTTAACTTCCGGCCTCGACGTGGGCTTCCGGTCTTGCGCAGAAGCTCACCGTGCGGTCAGAGCAGCTGCCTTGTGCTCAGGTTGTCTCGAAAGTCGTTCGTTTCGACCGTTTTTCAAACGATGTACGTATGATTTGCACCACATTAAACGTCCAGTCGTTTTATTTAAGATCGGTTTTAATTAGCTTGAAGTTGATTGCCGCATTTCGAGCGTATTTAATAGCGGTACGATGAAGCGTGTGACCCGTACCATTTGTGCATAGCTACCGTGTTCATAGAAATCGCGTTTCGGCGTCTTATCAAGGACGTGGCATTCTATAACGTAGAGGACAGCATTTTATTTATATAGCACTAAAGCTATTGGTGATATATGGGTTGATCGTCTAGTTGGTGTTGTTTGCGTAAAGTGGACCTGTAAATAACGTACCGTCGGTCCGATTTCTGCGGTGCTATACGACGTTGAGGACGGCGTCCGGTGTTTCAAGGTGTTCCTGGGTTTTCCATTCATTAGAAACTGCCATCGGTGGCCGAGCTTTACATTTGTATTTCTGATTGAGGTCACAGTCCGTATTAATAAGACCCCAATCAGTCCTAATGAGGTAGCCGCCGGCGTCCACTAATTGCCCGCTTGGGTTCACGTGACTAGATGCCCATCACGTGCCCTCAGGCTTTCGGTTTAGCTACCCCAACTGTCAAGTGCAAGGCTTACTTGAACCATTGCTGGTTATTTAGGTTCATTTCTTAAACTGAATGATCTTTATCTAAGAAACCTTGTTTCTGTCAAATGACTTATGCACAGGTGTGACCTTGATTGGTATGTGATACTTCATATAGATTGCAGAGCTGCCATACAGTTGTCCAGTATTATGAGCCTTAGAAAGGTGAGCATGGAGTAAACCCTCTCCCCAAGGACAACCATGAGGTTTAGACTTTGTTTTACTAACCCAGTAACATCTAATAATTTTATATAAAGCCCTCAAGTTTTTTTTCTTGTTTTGCTTTGTCCTTGAATTTTCAAAGCATGCTAAGAGTCGGCTTTGAAAGTGTCCATTTCACTACAGTGTAAACAAAGTTGCAAGGACAAAGATATTTCAATACTGGGTCCATTTGCAACTTGCAGTGTGCTTGAGTTTTTTTACGTATACACTTGTGGGAGGTAATAGAAAAGAGGACAAACCACCCTAAGCAATTTCTTACAACTTCAGAAGTCAGTTTAATTTCTTACCTATTGCCATGTTTTACTTGCCTAAAAGTGAACTGGAGAGTTTTAATTTATATGGGAGAAAACTTTAAAAATTTTCACGTGAAAATTTGAACTTTGCCATGAATTGGATTGTAGGGCTAGTACTGATGTAATGCATGTAAAAGCCTCATGCTTTTTCTGTCATTACTTTGTGTAATAATTTTTCTATTTATCAACGTATTGGGTGCAACTAACCTTAATTTTTTTAATGAAATTATAAGTTACATTGATCGGTGCATATATTTCAAACTGGGGAAAGGTTATGCACTGGACTGGAGGTTTATGATATTTTAGTCCTTGTTTGTGGAAGTGACTCCATTGTTTACTGTTTCAAGGGAGGGAGCAGTGCACTCCAGCATGTATATCCAGGCCCTTGGCCAGATATAAAGAGTAGCCCGTCCAAAAGCCGCGACCGTTCGAGTCTGACGGCAATGTCTCTACCCGACACTGAATGACATATAGGTTTTGATCACATTTATGCCCCATAATTTCCACCCATCCTTTGGACGGGTGGCTGGCTGGATTGTATCACAGCAACATTAATTTATACCATTATAGGACAGCTGAACTTTGAACTTAGTATGATGTTTGCAAGGCAGTTTTTAAGGTGTGCTTGAATATCAAGTGCCTATTCTACATTAATCAGGTTCATCTGGCCAAGCATTGCAGTGATGATGCACGAAGGATTGCGGCTTTAGAGTTCATTCTATAATTATTTCATCCAGTTAAATGTTGATCTGGCAAGCATAGTTTGCGTACACGCTCGTTCACACTGAGTGACAATTTTTGTTGGTTCGTGTAAGAAACTGTTTTATCCCCAATTTACTCTTGCAGCAAGTGAATATGTAACTTTCTTAGCCACGAACATTTATGTATTGTATTGTATAGTATTGTATTGTATTGTATCTGATCATTTATAAAGCGCTTCTCATGATTGCAAAGTTAGTAAGTGTTAGAGCTGGATGGACATCAGATGATTGTTAAATACATTAACACTTTAACGACGAGCTGCATTGGTTTCCCAGTCACTTTTTGTACACTCATTGCGTTAAAGAGTTAAGACAATGTTCTTTTTATGACTTGATTTTATGTCATTTTAGTTTGCACGATGTTTCGTCTTCAGAGGGCTGCTGCCCTGTTTGATTGTGTCGGTTGCCAGACGCAAAAGGTCGTCCTTGTGGCCACTCGAAACATCAGAAATTCCAGCTGTCTCTACCAGGAAGCAGCCCAGAAGAAGGTCGTTGAAGAGCCTGCAGTTCGCGGCATACCATACTCGAAACTATCCATTGGTGTGCCCAAGGAGACCTTCCTCAACGAACGCCGTGTAGCCATCGTTCCAGCAACGGTTCAAGCGCTGAACAAGAAAGGATTCACGGTCAACGTCGAGCAGAACTGCGGCCTTGAAGCAAAGTTCCTCAACCAAGATTACGAGGCTGCCGGTGCAAAGATCAAGAGCGTGGAAGATGTCTTCAAATCCGACATTGTGCTTAAGGTACGTGCGCCAAGCACGGCTGAGATAGAGAAACTGGTGGGAGGAAACACGCTGATCAGTTTCATGTTTCCAGCACAGAATAAGGAGCTGGTTGATCAGCTCGTCAGGAAGAAGATTACGGCTTTCGGGATGGATTGCGTTCCTCGTATCAGTCGAGCGCAGGTGTTTGATGCTCTGAGTTCAATGGCTAACATCGCTGGGTACAAAGCCGTTATTCTGGCTGCCAATCACTTTGGCCGATTCTTTACAGGTTTGTTAATGCATTTTTTTAATAAATCTGTTTTGTTTGGGATGTCTATTTTGTTGATATAGAAAACTGATTTTTCAATTCAATTCAATTTATTGATCCAAAAAACAACAAAAACAAAACAATCAGGAGAAATGAAATAAAAAACAAGCAGTAGCATAACATAACATGATATAGGAAGTCATGCAGTGAATGGCACTGGGTGTTGAGGTGGTTGTGCTTTCTTGTTCAGTGTTGTCTTTTGGACCTTCAGCTGAATAATAAATTTTATCATGCAGCCATTAACTATTGGCTGCAACATGGCCTGGACGGGCAGGGCCAAGCCACAATTTTTACTAAATGGGCCGGACCAAGTCGGACCCTCGACACAGGCCAGACTGGGCTAGGCCATGATTTTTTGGCCCGTGCTCATCCCTACTGCACTGTGAAAGTTGGACTAAATGATTCAAGATTTGGACGTGCAGTGCTTCATAAGATGAGAGTTAGAGCCAGCTTAGCAAAACGGTTACATGACCAGTAAGATCTGATAACCAGATTTTAGTTACTTTTAAATGCTGTATTGAGGAAACTTGTGTTTCTTATGGCTATAGGGTAATAGGTTAATGTTTGCAATGCAACAAATTTGACTGGCTAAACAGTTTGCTTTGTAATCCTTTCTGTTTGTGATAGGTCAGATAACAGCAGCAGGCAAAGTGCCGCCTGCTAAGATTCTGGTAATAGGTGGAGGTGTGGCTGGTCTGTCGGCCATTGGCACAGCACGTAACATGGGGGCCATAGTCCGTGCATTCGATACAAGAGAGGCAGTGAAGGAGCAGGTTCATTCTATGGGAGCAGAGTTCCTTGAGGTCCAAATGAAGGTCAGTATATAATCTTTTCTTCTGTAATTTGGGGTGGTAATTTAGATGGTAATGTGCCACACATGGGTCAGTGGTCCCTGCTTAGTTTAACTAATATGCAACCTTTAGTCTCAGATCATTCTGTTCAAACACATCAGAGTGATCCATGGGAACTGGGACACCGCTTGTTAGGCAAATGTGACACATAATTTTAAGCATGGCATATTAGGAAGATATCTAATCTGGAGCATGGCTTGTGAGAAAAATGTGACGTATAATCTGGACTACAGCATCGTTGGAGGATACGACATCTAATCGAGAGCTTGGCGTATAAGGAAAAATGTGACATCAAATCTGGAGTGTGGCATATTAGGAATATTTTGGATCTTACCTGATATTTTACAAGAATTTTTCCAATTCATGGAGTAAGAGAGCAGCTACTATGACTAGCATTGTTTGTACGTGAATTGCTTTATTAATTAATCTGTTCAGTCCTGCGATAACAGTTCTGACCTCACCGATGCAAGATCTATGAATCTGTCAGTGTCCTGTTGCTGTTGGTTGTAACTGGGTTCAGTTTATTTGTGTTTTGCCATTGCAGGAGTCGGGTGAAGGAGCCGGTGGGTATGGAAAGGAGATGTCTAAGGAATTCATCGAGGCAGAGATGGCTCTGTTTGCCAAGCAGGCCAAGGAGGTGGATATCATCATCACGACTGCCCTGATTCCAGGACGCAAGGCTCCAATTCTGATCACAAAGGTATGGCTTTCAGTTGTCGCATGTTGTACATTTCAATTAATACTACTGACAGTGTTTGTAATAATACACAAATGCAAATTCTAGCATTGATAGACTGAGTTTTATCAATTCTGTTTTCAAGTGGCTATAAGTTGATTTGCCTTAATAAGCCGAATTTCACTAAATTTCTATAAGCCTCAATTTGATATGTGGTCGATCTTTTTATGTGTAATCTAAATAGGCAATGATCGAGTCGATGAAGCCAGGATCGGTGGTGGTGGATCTGGCTTCCGAGGCTGGTGGGAACATAGAGACAATCAAACCCGGAGAAGTGTCTGTTTACAAGGACGTCACTCACATCGGATACACTGACTTGCCAAGTCGATTGCCAACTCAGTCCAGCACACTGTATTCAAACAACATCAGCAAACTTCTTTTCTCCTTTGGTTTGTGTTTTTACTGCTTTGCATTTGAACTTCTGGACTTAGACTGCTTTCATTCATTCATTCATTACGAGGATTTATATAGCACCCTTTCGAGGTTACTTTGCTTTGCTTGGTCTGACTATTGATGAAATCAGTGAAAAAAAATGTTTGTGCCATACCATGTAAAGTGTAATATGGAGGATTGGTTATGTGCCAAGAGTGTTTTCATATTCTTTGCTCAAAACAACACTGCTGGGGTTAACTGCTTAACAAGCAGTTGTTTAATATTGACTGATTTGTAGCACTATTATCTAATGATGTACTGAGCATCATGTGTTGTCGTGGCGCAAAAGAGAATACGAATGTAGGATTTGTACAAGGCTCTTACATCAGTTATTACTCTGTTTGGCATGTATTTTATTTTATTTATCAGTTTGGTAGTGATGTGCATGGCACTTTGTGAGGTACATGTACTTTAAAGGGTTGCTAAACGGGACGCTATGTATGTGCGTTGATACATACCTCTTGGTATATAGCACACATACAGTGATCATCATGGGGAAGGCTCAAACCAAACTGTAACAGGGGAAATGTTTGGCTGATCGGCCACATATCAAACTGTCACTGATTGTGTTAGAGTGGTGCATGCTGTATGGAGGTTGTGGTATTATTTCTGTTGTGTAAAAGTGGTGTTACTATTGTTTTAAGTTTTCTTTTGTTCTGTCAGGCCAGAAGGATCACTACTACCTTGACATGAAGGATGATGTTATACGAGGATCTCTTATAACACATGAGGTAGCTCGGCTGTTTAGTTAGTAAAGAAGTTACCTTACACTACTCAGTATCTCGCTCCAGCAGCGTACTTTGAAAAGTACTTTGAAAAGTGTAGCCGTATTGATGACTTGTTGCCACTCCTTTCTATCTTGAGCTCTTTATGCATTTTGCAGCACAAAAATCATGTTGTTCCAACTTCTAAGCCATTTTAAATTGTTTGGGTCCACATTATTCTGGGTCTATTACATGGTCTATTTTCCCCTTCCTTGGGGTTTTGTTTAATCATACCCCTTAGGCATATGTTGTTGAATAATGTAATGTTAGTAGAGAATGCCAAGTTTATAATGTGTCAATATCAGCTTGATGCAAGTGATAAGCCATAGCATTGGAATTCGCTCACTATGTATTCCTTAAGCTGTTCCTGTATATGGAAAGTTGTACAGGTGAGAGAAGGATCATGTGTCGTCTGATTTGTGTTGACTTAGGGTCAGTTGTTGTGGCCACCTCCAAAGATTGCGGATCCATCACCACCACCTTCTAAGGTTGCTGCAGCGGTTGCCAAGAAAGAAGAAGGTCCACCAAACTACTTCCAGAATACGCTGAAGGATTCATTTATGTACACGGCTGGACTGACTTCAATCCTAGGTGAATGCTTATTTTATTGCATAAAGTAAGTAATACAGGTACACTCATACAATCATGCATCAGCACTGTGCAAAATGAGCCAAGAAAAGCTAATAGCTTATACTAACCTTGACCCTTCTTTCTTGATTTGTACTCATAGATGTGTTTGTTACTTAATTACTACTTAAGTGCCAGTAATAATAGAATATTAAGACTTATACAAACAACAATATTTAGTAACAATAAATAGTAACTCCAGAGCAATATTGCCCAATACTAATAATGACAACAATCGTAACATTAATAATAATATTAATAAGAATAACGACAATAATAATAATAATCAGGTAAATAATGCTGACATACTTATATAGAGTGTGAAGTAGTTAAGTACTACAATGGTTATAATAATGGGTGTAATAAAGTAAAGCCATTTGCTTGCATTTGACTTGTTTTTTATCAATCCTCATAGAAGATTCTTTTTTCTTGTTCTTTTCACGATGATGGGGATTTAAAATCTACGTATGTTTCCTTTTCTTGGTCTTAAAACTCTTGTGCATAAGTGTTCACTCAATTGTTAGTGTTAGTGTGTTAAATTCTTTGCAAAATATGATTATTTGCATAGAAGGCTGAAAGCTTCCATTATTGATTGAGATGTGTTTATTTCTATGGCAGGGCTGACTGATAGTGATTGTTTGGCTGCTTTTCCATAGGTCTTGGACTTGCATCACCCAACGGTGCATTCACAACAATGGTGACCACATTTGGATTGGCTGGAATTGTGGGTAAGAAAAGCTGGCTAATTTTGCTTAAGGAGCTAACTCACAAAGACATAAATTACAAAATGGGCTACACAACTTGTGCTGATTTTAAGGGTTTGGTACTGTACTTTAAGGTTGTTGCACTATATGGTTTGTTCTTAACACAACATTGTGGATGATAGTTTTCTGTTTTAAGGCTGTGACTTGTGTGGCTTCATTTTATCTTTAAAGGCCATCACAATGTGTGGGTCTTTTGTTTTCTCTCTTAAGGCCATCACACTGTGTGGGTCTTTTGTTTTCTCTCTTAAGGCCATCACACTGTGTGGGTATTTTGTTTTCTCTTTTAAGGTTATCACACACATTGCGGCTTTTTTCTCTATAAAGGCCATCACATTGTGTGGGCTTTTTGTTTTTATTTTGAGGCCATCACACTGAGGGTTTTTTATCTTTTAAGGCCATCACATTGTGTGGGTGTTTTGTTTTCTCTTTTAAGGTTATCACACACATTGTGGATTTTTTTCTCTTTAAAGGCCATCACATTGTGTGGGTGTTTTGTTTTCTATCTTAAGGCCATCACACTGTGTGTTTTTGTCTCTTTTAAGGCTATCACACTGTGTGGGGAGTGACACCAGCATTGCACTCCCCTCTGATGTCCGTTACCAACGCCATTTCCGGAATAACAGCTGTCGGTGGAATGCTTCTGATGGGAGGAGGATACTATCCGACGACCGTTGTGGAAGGACTGGCTGCCACGGCCGCTTTCATCTCGTGCATCAACATTGGTGGTGGTTTCCTTGTTACCCAGAGGATGCTTGATATGTTCAGGAGACCAGGTCTGTCTTATTAACATAACGTCATGCTGTTAGAAATCAATCTGGCTTTGCAAGCAGATTATGATTTTTAATTATGATTTTTAATTATGATTTTAATTATGCTTTTAATTATGATTTTACTCATAAGTGACCATCAACTGATTATTATTATTATTAATTGAATTTGTAACGCGTGAACGGTCACACCGAAATTGGAGCCTGAGGTGTGGATAGTCAGTAGCCAAGAGAAGATGCAGTTAGATATCCATGTGCTTGAAAACCAAGTAAAAATAGTGAGTTTAGAGCCGCTTTTTGAAGGAAGGAAGTGAAGTTGAGCTATGAAGAGAGAGTGGTGATCAATTCCATTCCTTGGGGGCAGTCATCGACTTTATCTTTTTATTTGATCAGATAGATTATCATTGAGTCGATCAAACGTTTACGATTAGGCTGTGACAAGATACTATAACTGAACATTTAGATTTTCATAAATTCATTATGAAAATGATTTATATTTATCTTGGAAAGACTGATACATTGTTATGTTTCTGTTATTCTAATAACATGTTCAGTTCTCCTCTGAGACAGTTACTGCATAGGGTCCTTGGCTCAAGAACTTCACTTCACTCAGTACTGTCTGATTATGGCACTTTAAATGAATCAAATGAGTATAGTTGAAATAAAAAAAATTAATTCGCATGATAAATAAATAGCTAACTGAGTCAGCAAAGAGTTAATGTTGACATTGCATGAAATCTACAGTAGAAACCTTTTTAGTTTATATTGCATATACTTGTGTGGATTTGCCGCAGAGGATCCTCCGGAGTACCGAATGCTCTACCTGATCCCGGCCGGAGGTTTCATTGGCGGTTACGCCTTGGCAACGCAGGGCAACTTCCCCGATATACACCAGATGACATACATGGCTGCCTCGCTGTGCTGCGTCGGCGCCCTTACTGGTCTGTCGTCGCAGAAGACCAGCCGCATTGGAAACATCCTCGGTATGATCGGCGTGTCGTCTGGAATTGCCGCCACTCTCGGCATTGTCAAGCCAACGAACGAGGTCCTGACACAGATGATCGCCTGCATGGGATCGGGTAACTGCTCCTTCTTCTCTGTTAACACAACTCCAGCATTTATTTGCTGAATTAAAATTATAATGTATTCGTTTATCAAATCAAACTGACAAGTACGCAGTAAGATTACATGACATAGTAGTAACAAATGATAACAAGTTTAACAGGAGTCGTATTTAACTGTATGGTCTGCAAGGTACCAATCTGTCCTGCTCATTTTACAGTCGCCCCTGGGGAGTGGAAGGCTGAGTCAACCTTATGGGGCTAGCGGGTATAGAATCTGCATCCTTCTGATCTTCATGCTGCTTGTTACAATTCGACCATCACCCCACCCCACCCCCACCCCCGATAAGTGTTTTTTTTCACCTTGGCAGGAAGCTGATGATGAGGTGTAGTCTATGATTGCATGAATGGAGAGCTTATTAGCAAGCATTTGTATAGCAGCGTAGATTTTGCAAGTTTCCTTTTTAAATGTCCAGATTGGCAGAGGTTGCTGTTCAAAGCATTTTGCAAGTTTCCTTTTTAAATGTCCAGATTGGCAGAGGTTGCTGTTAAAGCATTTTGCAAGTTTCCTTTTTAAATGTCCAGATTGGCAGAGGTTGCTGTTAAAGCATTTTGCAAGTTTCCTTTTTAAATGTCCAGATTGGCAGAGGTTGCTGTTCAAAGCATTTTGCAAGTTTCCTTTTTAAATGTCCAGATTGACAGAGGTTGCTGTTCAAAGCATTTTGCAAGTTTCCTTTTTAAATGTCCAGATTGGCAGAGGTTGCTGTTAAAGCATTTTGCAAGTTTTTTTTAAATGTCCAGATTGGCAGAGGTTGCTGTTCAAAGCATTTTGCAAGTTTCCTTTTTAAATGTCCAGATTGGCAGAGGTTGCTGTTCAAAGCATTTTGCAAGTTTCCTTTTTAAATGTCCAGATTGGCAGAGGTTGCTGTTAAAGCATTTTGCAAGTTTCCTTTTTAAATGTCCAGATTGGCAGAGGTTGCTGTTAAAGCATTTTGCAAGTTTCCTTTTTAAATGTCCAGATTGGCAGAGGTTGCTGTTAAAGCATTTTGCAAGTTTCCTTTTTAAATGTCCAGATTGGCAGAGGTTGCTGTTAAAGCATTTTGCAAGTTTCCTTTTTAAATGTCCAGATTGGCAGAGGTTGCTGTTAAAGCATTTTGCAAGTTTCCTTTTTAAATGTCCAGATTGGCAGAGGTTGCTGTTCAAAGCATTTTGCAAGTTTCCTTTTTAAATGTCCAGATTGGCAGAGGTTGCTGTTAAAGCATTTTGCAAGTTTCCTTTTTAAATGTCCAGATTGGCAGAGGTTGCTGTTAAAGCATTTTGCAAGTTTCCTTTTTAAATGTCCAGATTGGCAGAGGTTGCTGTTCAAAGCATTCGATAGCTTTTGTATTTTGCATTTGGGTAACATGAGGTTTTGTATTTTGCATGTGCAGACACACTTAGGAGTTGCACTACATCCCGTCTGATTTACAATGACATAACAGTGTTATGGTTGTGTTCCAGCTTTCATCCTGTGTATCCATACTTTGGTCTTCGTGCTTGTGCAGCCAGTCACTGTATGAAAATCAATCTTGATTTATGATTCAGGAGCACTGATTGGGACAGTCATGGCTAAGCGAATGGAGGTGACGGACTTACCGCAGATGGTGGCTTTGTTCCACAGTCTCGTTGGAGCGGCCGCAGTCATCACTTGCATTGCTAACAACATTGCCGAGCAACCTCATTTTGATACCGACCCAGCAGCCAATGTTACCAAGACCGCTCTGTTCCTTGGTACCTACATCGGTGGCGTCACATTCACAGGGTCGTTGGTGGCTTTCGGCAAATTACAAGGTGAGGCTTTGTTTTCCATTTGATATTAAAACTACAGCTAAGAAAAGGAACCTTTAATCCATTAACGACAAATTATTATTTTTATTATTTTATTATTATTTTATTATTATTATTTTTTATTATTTTTCCAGTAGCTTTTGGTACACACTCGTCGTTAACAAGTTAAGATAAAGGATTTGTGGACTTGTTTTGTGGCCAAGGAAGTTACCTTTAAAGACTGCAGTAAATGTTGAAGACTTTGTAATAGTTGTGTAAAAGCTAGCTACAATATCTGGTTTCCTCTTTGTAACTTTGGTTTATATTGCATTTTAATTTTATGATATCTGTGTGTCACAAAATTAATGAGACAATTTAAAAATTAATCTGATTTATTGTAGAGTTGGTTTTTAAGTAAATAATTGGTCAAGATCTTGCTCTGACACCATCTTGTGAATAACCAATTCTAATCGTTATATAACTGATTAGAATCTTCTGTGTTTGTGATGAAATAGTTTTAATCTTGATTTTTTTGTGGGGTATGTATATTTATTTATTATTTAATCAGATGGGTTGACACACCAGGGTTATGGTATGTTGTGGACATGGTGTACCAGGTTACAGCTGCCAGGGTTCAATCCCTGCCTGGGCAGAAGGATATCGTGAGAGACTTCACCTGGCAATGAATATGGATATAAAAATAGTATAGAATAGAATAGAATCTTCGTTTATTCATAACACATTGTCAGAACGCAATGCGGGAAAAACAAAAATATAAAAATGAGAGGCGTTGGCTATTCCGTTTAAAGTTTGGTCCAGGATAATATGGCTATTATTTTATGTCAAAGGATCTTAGGACTGGCAATACACTGTTGGTGGGAAGACCATGTGGTGAGGGAGAGAATTGACCACCCACCTTCCCTTAGGTGCCTAGGTTACGATGGTGAAGTTATTAACACTTCATGTCCATGTTTACTGCAATGGGTACTCTATAGCTGAGTTGGATAGGGATGCAGATGGAGCAGAAACCTCAAAACGGATTTCTGTCCTGGCGAGGATTTGAACCTCCGACCTATCGGTTGACAGTCCAGCGCGCTAACCACTACCCTAGTTTGGGTGAATGCATTGGTTTTAGAGATGTTTGTTATTGTGCTTCTGATGATTGAAATGTTTTGGTAGGTCTGTTGAATTCTTCGCCTCTGCTTCTGCCTGGCCGCCATCCGATGAACCTCGGTCTTATGCTGGCCAACGTGGGTGCCATGGGCACATACATGATGTCAAATGATGCCACCGTTGGTCTGAGCTGCCTGGGCGTCACGAGCTCTCTTTCGGCCGTCATGGGAGTCACTCTGACAATGGCAATTGGAGGTAAAGAAGTCGACAAGTTTCCGAATTTTGAACTATGCTTAAACTAGACTTCTGCCTTTTGGTTTTGTCTGAGCTAACGTTTCATTTTCTTTGTGTGGGTAAGACTTGTAGGTCAGTGGATCTGACCTGGCTTTGACATAACTGCTGCTGGGTTTTGATGCACTGTCTCTAGATGCCTTTTGCATTATTGACCAGCGCTGTAGTTGCTAATTGATAATAAGTAATAGCAACTATTGTCATTCTTGAGGTTATTAATGAAGCTGGAGATAATGTGTTTGTTATTTAATTCAAACAGAATGCTGTGCTGTTTTCTGATTGAGTACAGTTCATTGCAGAGAACAGTTCTTCCGCTAAAATTATGTACCGCTTAAGAATCAATTTAAATCTATCTTATCTCTCTTAGGTAACCATGTTACAGTGCTGTGGAGAGGTTCCTTCAAGGCACTATATAAATGATCAGATATATGCATAAGAAAGGTTTAGTACACAACATCTTACATTACACTACATCTGCTTATGCTATGTTAAGCAACTACCCTATTTGTATACCTGATGTTTTACTGGCACTTTTGGCAAAGCACTGATTGGGATGGTAATGTTGTTAGGTGCCGATATGCCTGTCGTAATTACGGTTCTGAACAGCTACTCTGGCTGGGCTCTGTGTGCTGAGGGATTCATGTTGAACAACAACCTGATGACCGTTGTCGGAGCTCTGATTGGATCCTCCGGTGCTATTCTGTCGTACATCATGTGCAAGGTCAGACTTCAGTTCAAAGTTCTCTTGTCGTGGTCGGGATTCATATATCTTTAGTGGAGCTGCATAAAAAGTTGTTGCAGTTATAAATGAATACATAGCAAAGAGTGTAGCTCTCATAATGACAAATGGTGGTTGCAGCTAGAAAAAACTTAAAGCTGGTAAGAATAGGAACTGCTGTGTTTTGTGCAGTTGTATTAGTTTCCACTTTTTGACACTGTTCATTGCTTTAAAATTTTCATCTGAAGCAATATATATATACAATGCTGCTGGCAAAAAAATCTGAAACTGTGTTTGCCATTGCACTCACCAAACTCGGACACCGTAGCATATTTCTACACAACGGTGTCACTGATCATCACATGTATACTTGTCACATTCTTCACATAAAATTATATTAGATTTGTCTGCCTTTCCATTATGTAACTCACTGCGGTTTGTCAGTCTGTTTTATTCAACGAAGATATATTAATATACATGGGGCCATAGCTGGTCATCAGTTGTCACCAGAGGCACAGCACAGGTCGGTTATTGGCCAAGTGAACATGGTTGTCAAAAGAAAAGGAGGAATGGAGTTGCTTGACCCACATCACCTTTGAACAATAAAGTCCAACAGTAACATAAGTTTTCAAAGATTTCTAAATCTCCGTAGTAAGATTTTAGGTTAATGCACTGATACTGTAAAGGCGCTTTACAAATTCTCAGATACGATACGATGAACCTTTGAACAATTCAGTTGCCTAAACGTCATCCTCGGAGGATACGGAACGTCGTCGTACGCCGGAGGTCCAGCGATGAAGATCGAAGGCACCCACAAAGAAATCTTTGTTCCCGACACAGTGGATCTGATGCAAGAAGCACAGAACATTTTGATCGTTCCCGGGTACGGCCTTTGCGTTGCCAAGGCCCAGTATCCAATCGCTGAGCTTGTTCAGCTCCTCAGGTCAAAGGGCAAGAATGTCAAATTCGGAATTCACCCAGTGGCAGGTAACATTGTCGGTGTCTCAAATGATCTTAGGTTTTGCATAGTAATTATTATTATTATGTAAAAGCTGATGTATTTCATAAGTGTTAATTTAGATACATCAGAATGAAATTAAAAGTAGTGTCACATGTCATTTATTGATTAATTAACCTAATACAGATGTAGGCTCCGTTGAGGAGATATGTTCATAATTTTAATTTTTGCATAACCATGGTCTGTATTAATACGTGGTTAGCGTATCTTTGTTTTACATGATTATATTTAATCTACATTTTACTATTCCTATTCTTTGTGCTAAGTCTGTAAGTTGTCTTTGACAACTGGATTTATTGAATTAAAACGAATATTGATTGACTGATATCTGATGTGCACGGCAGCTGTGCAGAAACAACTTATCCAGCGTGGATTCACAGAGTCTGCTCAGCAGCCTGGAAGCCACAATCATTGGGATTGCATGTTACAGGAGAGATCACCTTGCCCAAGAGAGCTGTTGCATCAGAATATAGTTTTAACAGTGACATGGTATATCTGCTGCAGTTACTGCATAAAGTTTGATTGGTTGATTGCATGGTTACTGTGGAGTACTAAATAGTTGCCATATTTTTGACTGATTGATCGATTGATTGAAGGTCGTATGCCGGGTCAGTTGAATGTATTGCTGGCGGAGGCTGGAGTTCCATACGACATCGTCCATGAGATGGATGAAGTCAACCCTGAGATCGACGACATTGATCTGACGCTCGTCATTGGAGCCAACGACACTGTCAACTCGGCTGCAGAAGAGGATCCGAACTCGATCATCGCTGGAATGCCAGTGATCAGAGTGTGGAAGACTAAGCAGGCAAGTGATCATGATCTGCTGCTTAAATCAACTGATGATCAAAGATAGTAAATGGATTGTGCTACAGTCCGGACACAGCTTGTGAATGTGGATATGGTTATTATGGGTGTGGTAAAATGGGGTATTTGTCCTTTGATTACTTACTTCTCGAACAGCTATTGGAATTTTGTCAGAATCTTGTGATAGATCTTTCAGTTTCTAATATTGAGAATCAGATGGTCCAGACCCAAAGCCTCTGAAAGCAGTGTGGGGATTTATTTTTTGAACTGTGTTTAGGATACCTCCCAAATATAATATTTTTATCAAATGTGTACCAGTTATTGAATTTGATTGAGATGTCGTGGTAATAGTAAAGGAGTTTAAACACACAAAATCCTCACTTCTGTAGCTTTGGAACTGTACCAAATTGTGACCATGGATGTGTTTATGATGGGTAAGGTGACATAAGGTTGTGTGTGCTTTGATTACTTCCAAGGTAAACTGTAATGATGTAAAATCCTCGCCTCTGTAGCCTGGTGGCTTTCCAGGTATATATGGAAGTAGGCAGTAACTGGTACTTGTATGCACCTCAGATTCACATTTCAGTGTGAACGTGCATTAAAAATGTACCGGGGTAATTAATAATATAATAATAATATGATGTTGTGTTGCAGGTTATTGTGATGAAGAGGACACTGGGCGTCGGTTATGCGGCAGTCGATAATCCAGTCTTCTTCAAGGAGAACACCTGGATGTTGTTGGGCGATGCGAAGAAGACGTGCGACGCCCTTCTGACCAAGGCCAAGGAGATGTACAGCAGTTAATCTAGATGAACGTTATGAACGTTAGTTGTTTCGTGACATCTCGCTGACGTACAGAGGCGACTTTGAGCAAATAACTTTAGTGAATTTTGTTTTACTCCAGGGCATATCGTAGGTCTGGCAAACAGCAACCTGGAGTGACTTTGCTGGGTTTCTAGTAGATGTACGATGACGCCATTAGTCGGATGTGAAACTGACGTGCAATTTCAATGAAATGGACAGCACAGAACACGGGAAGCTATAACGAAACGTTACTGTGTTATTGCTGCATTCCTATGTTGATTGATAATATTCATCCATAGCGAAATTCCTGAAAATGGTCTTGAAGCAGATGGTGCCAAGGTCAGGTGATTGCAATGATTTCTAATGTCTTTCACGTTCCATTTACTTCCCTTCCTGTTCACACTCGTCGGAGCCTTTTCTGCGTCACTTTTGCAGCTGCCTTCCTCTAATTTTTTCGCTGGCTTAGTGGGTGCATTCCGTTTTTGTTTTCAGTTTAATGAATGTACATTTGAAGGCGTCCAGTCACTGTCTTCTTTTTGCTCTAGTGTGGGTGAAGTATTTTAACTGTAAAATCAGCCGCTATTCACTGTTCTGGTGTAAACCCAATTGCCTTTTTCTCATGTGACCATTCAAGGCGAAGAAAAATCATCATGGCAGTAGAAGTGTCGTTACTGCAGGTTTCATCATTGCTGCAGGTTCAACAGTTGCAATCACGTAAACAATTCTGCAGATTTATGCTATATATCGTTTCATCAGCGCATCAGATGCGCCACCTCTGAAAATTTTCGTTTTGCTGGTGTGAAGGTGCATAACGTTTTTGAGTTGTCCAATCGGATTAGTTTAGTTCGTTGCACTTTTTTGGCTCTGCTAAATAGAAATTCATTTGATTAGATTGATAGTGTTTGCTTAGCCAGTGATAAGCTAGCTGTAGGCAATGGAGCACTGTCTAGGATTTTGACTGACTTTCAACTGCTGATGTTTGATATTTTGCATCGTCTCGGTAATTCATGTTAAACATATCAAGGATTTATAAACAAGAAACCTTGACAGAAGTTTTGTTGCGTATGTGAATTTCTATTTTAAGCCTCCAGAGTTTAGTTGACAACCGATAGCTCCTACCACTTGGATTGCTGATCATGTAATCTCCTTAGTACCAGGTTGGATGTAGATCATAGTATTTTTGGAGTAGGTCCTACCACTTTGAATGTAGATTAGACGATTCATTTGCTTACTTCTGTTGTTGCTTTATTCTGAAATCCGGTCGGAAAACTAAAACGAGGAGTTCAGCCAATGTCTCCAGGTTGGTGTTTGCCCACGACTGATTTTGCGATAAGAAAAAGAAACAGATGCTTCTTGTTGGTTCATTTTCACGCTGCTTCCAATGTCTGTGTGCTATGCAAATTTTTCTTAATTTGGTTTAGTTTTTGCAATGATTTTGTTTCTATGAAGTAACAAGTATTTGGATCCAGTTGAAGTTCCACCGTGCTGCATTTTTCAATTAAATCTGAAGATTAGAAAGTTGGCTACAGCTTGCATGCAATCTCACATTTGCTTTTGTCTCCCGTCTTATTTGTAATCCAGTATTGTTTGGTTGAATAATTATCAAGAAGGCTAACGATTTGTGTTACAGTTTTCTATGTTGTAACATTAAAAATGAGTACACAGATCGTGTTTAGTAAATATGATTTCCGCTATAGAGATAATTATAAGTGAACTAATAATCATTTGAATTTTGCTTTATAATTATATGTCAATATTACAAATTTCAATGCTTTGAAATATGAAATGAAATTCTGAACAAAAGGACAATGCTTAATTAAATCTAAACATAACTTTGTGTATGAAATTATTGTGTATCTCTAAACTACATCTAAATGAATTTGACCAGCTGCAGATAAACTAGAATCACTTTCAATTTAAAACTAATCAGTTAAGATCTACAGGCATTGGTAGAGCAAATGAACACGAAGTGGTAATTAGCTCTGGATCATTGATCTTCCAAACTAACTTGAAGACCGTAACATAATATAAGAGCTTTGACTTCAATTTAATAAGATCTCTGGTCAAAAATTCTCATATAAAATGCCTCTAGGTTTGTAAGAATCTCACATGTTATTGCAGCAAAAGTGGGAGTTTTCAAAAACTGATTGACTGAACAATATGGAAATTTTCTTTACAGATTCCCATATTTTTTAATTCAGTGTTGAAAAAGTAATATTGCATAATGCTTATTTAACACAGTTACTGCACGATGTTTAACTTTAACCATTTTATCTGAAATTTGATCTTTTCTGTTGAATTCGATATTCTCCAAGTTTCCACTAATCTTACACAAGTTGCAAAGCAATAGGTTGAAAGCCCACTGATATGTGCGGGTGGAGTTGGCCAATGTTGGATTTTTGCTACAGGTTGGACAGATCTAATGCAGGATGTCGGTAGGATAGGTTTGCAACTACTTATACATAACCGTGTAAACTGCCGTTTAGTGTGTGGTTTAGTAGCAGTTCAGTGATTTGTTCATTTAGAAAGCAGCTGTGCACACAGAGAGGGAATTTAGAGGTAGCAGCACTTGCCTGATTGAAGTTAGTTGACTGGATTACTATTGATCTCTATTTCCTAGCACTATTAATACTATCTCTGTAATTTGGATTAAAGTCCTTGTCTAGAAAGGAAGTTTTTCTGTTTGAAATGCATGATCCTGTTTGAATATGAGAATGAAACGTCTATCATTTACAGTAATCTGTCGTAATTCGAATTAGAAATGCTAATAAAACTGAGTACAAGTGAAGTCTATCCAAAACTAGATAGAAGAACACTGTCAGCAAATAGATTGTCTCCTATATCTTCAGAAAGGAGAGTTGGGAAAGAAATTTATTTTCGGTTTCCAGTCTGAAGCTGTAGTATGTAGATCGACAATCCGCAGTACAGGGTTGGGTTAATGCCGGCAACAACCTATTGTTGCCGGGACAGTGGCAATAACCGGTTATTGCCGGTTATTGCCAGTTGTTGCCGGCCAGTTATTGCCAGTTGTTGCCCATTTTCTCCAAGGCAAATGAAAATCATATTTCACTGCACAGACTGCATAGTTATAATAAATGTTTCTTGTGGGAAATTAAAACTACTGTAGTAAATCTATATTACCCCTTAGTATAAATGTAGTTAAAGTCAACTATTTGAGATTAAGATACAAAATTCTGACCTACAGTTCAACTACTCCAAAATAAACTGCCATTTGCACTGCAGTATTAATATTCAGGTCAACAGGGTCATTGCCTTTTCTATATACTTACCTGGTAGTAAATAATTTATTAATAGTGTATAGAAACCAATGGTTTGGCAAAATTTCTAATTCATAATTACACAATTCAAAATTGACTCTACTTATTATGAAAAACTTGTAAATGTCTTTTATTAGGAAGAAATTATATGGTTATTTAAATCAGGTGATTTTTATTTGGAAAAACTTGATTGAAAGCATGATATATTTAAAATCAATCAACCCTGTAAAGTAGCAAGCCAGAAGAAATAAAAAATCAAGCTAACTGTGAAGATTCCATATTTTATTACCACAATAATTAATTGTTTCTATTTTTGCCAAAAAGTTTTTGCCATTTTTGCCAAGAGGTTGTTGCCATTATTGCCAAGAGGTTGTTGCCGGGACGGTTATAGCCATGGCAATAACCGGTTATAACCGGCGGTGGCAACAACTTGCCAACCCTGCCGCAGTAGTACATACATGTCTATCAAATTATATTACATTACTACGCATTGGACAAGTTAAGCTATTGTCTTGCTTGTGCCATCTTTACTGAACAACTTGTGCACACTAGTTTAATATCAAAATATTAATTCTGGGGAAATTGGTAACTTTAGCTATAGCATTATGTTTATTTGTGAAATAGCATGGGCATAGTAGTTTTTATGAATGGATCATGGACCAGATGCCTATTATTGCTCGGTCGCAATATAAACGTGGAGTACAATACAATACAATACAACACAATTGGGGCGCAGTGGTATAGGGGTATTGGTGCCTTGCAGCTGGAGGGTTGCGGGTTCGAATCCACCTCAAAGGCGTAGGGACCCTGACAAGTCCCTCTGCTCCTGGCGTGAAACTCCGATTCAGCGTAGTTGGGGAGCGCCTCTGAATGGGCAATCTAGTAGGGGCGCTATAACAAGTGTTCAAATACAATATTCGTGCCCATTCAGACCCTCTTCCTGCAAAGAAATTACTTTCTCATATTCCTCGCAAGATGGCGCCAGTGTACGTCACCTTTTAAATGTACAAAATGGATAATGGCACATAAGCTATAAAGGCTGTTATTATATAGGTTGGCCAACTTTATGGAATCGGACCATTGAACTGGTGGCTGGTACTGTTTTGCCATTGTTGGAAACCAGCTCAATAGAAGTTATTTGGTCAGGTATACAACAGAGAGGTTTTGATGAATAACACCAGACGACTTGCTTGTTTCCTCACACATATAATCACAATATAACTACAATTATCTGTTATACAGGTAACCTTAGTACAACAGTAACAAGAATAAACTAGCAAATATTACGCAGATACACTGGACTTTCCGCCTGGTCCGGCATAGTTAACGCTACTGCACCACACGCAGGAACACACCCACACACCCATGCATACACCCACACACATGCACACACAGCTACAACTGTTCTTTCTGATGTGGTCACAGCTTGAGCCATCAGACTAAGTCCCTTTGCTTTTTCAAACAGATTTCATGAGCCGTGTAGCCACTAGTCACGGTACAAAGTCGCCAGCAAAATCGCGAATCAAATTAATTCTGTACAAAAATGCTTTGTTGACTGACGACTCTAAACCTGCAAAACACCCGAGCAGGAACATTCGATGGAAAAATATTTAATGCAAAATATGACGACGATGGATTATAATAACGCAGGTGATGACTTTTAAATTAACAGCTCGGCCACGGATTCGAACCACAGAACTAGTTACAAGATAAGCGGGTCTAATCAGTCAAGCTACAGCGGCTATCAAGTAACATATCAAAATACAGGCAGCCTAATCTGTGCAAAAGCAGATACTAAAAAGTAACCAAGTCTCTGCAACTTACAACCACTGAAAACCATGCAAAAAACCTAAGAACTTAGCTGGCCGTGATTCTTGGAAAGCAGTTTAAACGCGTATTTCTAACTGCTTCCGCCGTTTACTGGATAGCTGTTGCATTCACGAGTGAAATTTGATTAAACAAATATGGGAGAGAGCAAACACGAACAGACACAACATAATCCCAGTACAAAAGTGGAGAAACTGAACATGTAAAATAAAATATTTAAAATTGTCTTGTTGCTAAAACCGACGAGGCCGTAGGCTGAAACAAAACAGTATGAATTTCATACGACCACAGGAACTAACAAACACAAACCTTCAACAGAAACCACAAAGAACTACTCTGTTCACATCTGATAAACTGACGCATGCCCATTAATTCAAAACGCTTTCATATACGGAAATACGTATAATTGTCATCGTAAATTAAACTACGTAGTTCAGGCTGTATGCCCAAAATACTTGCTCTTTGACTTTAACGTACCTTGGCCATACTCAGAGCGACAATGATGCCCCTAGCATTTTTATTAAATTTCAGTGTTAAACACTGATATTTTAGGTCAGCTGGGCAGGATTTGGCTTCACTGAAGAGTCCAAGTCTCTCAGGATTCACAACAGATAAAAGTAAAAAACCGACAGATAAGATAGTATGCCAAGCCTTGCAACCAACACATTCAATAGTAAGAAGACTACAGCACTGCTGCGGATGCCATAAAATTTTTGAACATTATATGCTTAGTAGGATTACATGGTACAGCAAGACACGGATAGCAACATTTCTTTCAACAGTCTCTCATTTGTTAATCAAGGAGAAATTCAATTCCTACAAAGCTGATCCAAACACCAGAACCAGTCTGGTTGGAAAGAACACGATCCAATAATTGTCAATAAAATTTAATTACAAGAAGAAATTCATAAATACCAATTCCTTACAATTAAAGCAACAGCGCGTGCTGCACGAGGTTAAACAAGGCCTAGGAAAACCACAGCAAGGGTAACCCAGCACGGCATAATAAAGCCATAAACACGAAACCCAAGATGGTCAGTTCAGTAGTAATAGTCATACACAGTTGTTTAGGTCAGAACAGATTAGTGAAGCGGAATTGGATTTGCATTAATAGCAGGACTGTGTTGCTTGAAACCGAGATTAAGCCTCTAGCAAATACATGGCCATAGATTAGATATTAAATGAGGGTACGATAAAGTCATGGTAATCATACATCAGAATCTCTTTGCAACACATATTATTAATATTATGCATTTATTAAACGCAACTACATTATGATCAAGTCAATTGATGGCACTGAGCAATTGTGAGTGAAGGTTCGTGCACAGTAACCAATTGGGGAAGGAGACTCGAGCCTGTACTCACCACATCACAAGACGAGCGCTCCACCCAATGGGTTACCATGTCCCACAATCGGCCACCATGCCCCACATGTTCATGATAACATTGATTTTGATTTAATGCATCCCATATTTCATACACTTTTTAATAAGGCCTCGTTAAACCAGGTAATTCATCTTTGTTCTAAAACAGCATTTGATATGGCTATTATTGGCTACTAGAAAGAGAAGAGTACTCCGTTTCAAGTTAGCCCTGAGGCAGCCATGGGTAAGAAGTGCTGGCTACTTCATTTTCTCAGCCTCGACATATGAAGCGGATGGCTAGTCCTCTCCCTCGCCATCTCATCTTCCCACCAACAGTGTACAGTCAGTGTACTCATTATAGCTGAGTTGACTAGGGGTGCAGATGGAGCAGAAATCTCGAACCAAATTTCTGCCCTGGTTGGGATCTGAATCCCCGAACCTCTTGTTTGACAGCCTAACATGCTAACCATTACACTATCATGCACCCCCAGATATGGCTACTAAGGATGGCAATATAAAAAGTTGAGGTGGGCAAATATGTTACCTGTCTTTATCAGCTCAAGCCAGTTAGGGTACCCTGAACAGCAGGTAGGATGATAGTCATCAGGTAGACAGCCAACAAGCCACTAAACAGCCCGGTTCTTATGGGGTTATTGGTTAAGAAAACCACATAATTCTTTAGTGGCTGTTGCAAAGCCAAATCAAATAGATCACTGTCTATCAAATCACAGAGAATTATCATTTCATGTGCTCTCAAGCAATCTCCAATAGTAAGCAGGTCTCATTTACAATGGTACTTGGTTGGGGTGCCAGGCACTGAGAACTAAAGATGGCCACAGCAGAGCACAGCACAAAGTAGAAAGTGCAACCTTAAAGCGCAGCAGCAGAAAATTAGAAATAGGACATGATTACCAAACATCGCCAACAGCATGAGTATATTCCAGAAACAGAAAAAAAAACACAGGATAAACGACCCGGCAAAACACGGACTGTATTTATGCACTACGCCATGATAATATCATAATCATCATCATCCACTGCTTGCCATTCTCAGCATCATCATTACCATAAACATCATCATCATCACTTTAGAGTCAACAAAAGCAGCTGACATCATCTACTCTGCTTCAATATCACTCCAACAATCTAACACTACGTTTCTGTACAACAGTGCCACTCTGCCAAATTGCACATTCACATACGTACAGTACACGCATGACGTATAATCTATACACATATGCATACATAGACACGTGCATGCATATCACATTGTAAAAGGTAAACTGTCCTCTTCAGTTACTACTGAACACCAGAAAACTGCAAAACTTGGAAAGACATCACTAATTTCTAAAATGGTTATAACTTTTAAACTCTCTTAAGAATTGCTCAATGCCTGGAAGCAAGGTCAGCTCTTAGCATCCGTAATACCCAAATAAATTCTGGACATGACTGGGACAGGTCATTTGCAAAGGAAAGCAGGGACACTGTCTTTCCCAGCACTGTTTAGAATGCAATTAAGACAGATTTGCTGTCTAACCAAGTTTCACTAGACCGAGCAGAACTGCGACAGTTTTAATTAAAAATTAATTAATCTACACCAGAAACTGTTATAACAAATTTATTTTCTAGGGTAACTAATTTTAATATCCAAGTCCCAACTGTGTTTTATCAGAATCTGTGTCACAATTAAGTTTGTTATGAGTCTCGGATGTAATAAAATATCCAACAGGATGAAGTACCTTGTGAATTCTAAAAAATCTCAGCTTTCAAAGGGGTCTGATAGTTTACCCAAAAACTTGTACAAAACAAGAACAAAGAATTCAAATACTAGCTGAAGAAAGGCTAGTGAATATCGAGATGAGGTCTTGATTAATAATAATAATAATGATAATAATAATAAAAAAATTATAACAAAATAATAATATGAATTATGCAGTGCTGTAGCACGGCCAAGGCCAAAAAAGGGAACTGTACATGAGTCATGGGGTATTTTAGGATAGGTCTTAACCACGACTTGAACGAGTTCAGAAATGGTGTAATCTTCGTATCGTACAGAAACTGCTACAAAGTTGAATTTGCTCACATACAGACCATTTTCACCGATGACGTGAAAATTCACACACTAAACAAGCACACGTGTTTCAACAAATAAATTAAGACAGGTATATAATCTCAACATTTAGAATAATTACAAAATATCTTGATAAGAGTCAAAACAATAAAGACGCTAGAATTTTATCTACCACTTGCAATATACATTGAATCCCAAAATCATGAAATCCCTGCTGGCAAAATCAATCGCGTACCGAAACTTGCCAAAAGCAGCCATTCTTCAAACAAGGCTTTCCAGGCATTGCTTTGAAAAAGGCTTTCGCTGTTAACCGGTTGTAGAAATGTTGAAAACGAAAAATATTAGACAAGGGGTAGAAGAGAGAAATTCTCCGGACGTCAAACTTCACGCTGGCAGTCCGAAAAGGTAACACCACATTGGGCGCTGAACCGATACATAAAATACTGTCATCTACTAACAATAATTTATTATGCGCTCAGATGTCTCATTATAATATGCAAATCGGAAGCAAGGACTGGTCATGAGAGCATTTCCTATGCACGTAACAATTTCTTTCCATCAGACACCACTACAACATTCTCTAGAAATACAGAAAACATCTCCAAGTAATGAAGACATATGCGTAAATGGCGCTGCCGCCAAAACGCACAGACTAAGGAGTCATTGAACCCATGTTTTTGACCAAAGAATAAGTACTACCGATTTCTGATGCAGTTGTTTGCTTTAAACGAACACATTTCTTGGCACAAATTTATAGGGGACCACTAACCAGACAAATCTACCATCCGATGAACAGCAACAGGCAACTACCTCAGACACATTCCTTGTCTCTTGAAAAAGGAATCTCTTTCTTATGGTAATTTGTAATTGCACATTTATATTACACTTTGACCAAATACAATTGTCTTAGATCGCTGGACAAACGGAGGCAGAGTGAAGACAAGAAATCGTATTTACATTTATGTAGCATTAACTGAATTTTCAATTGGTAGTGCAAGCAGCTACTATGCGTTAAAGACTTGTGCAGGAGCAGTCCTCAGCAATCATTTCAGAGGAAGCTTGAACCGGCATGCCTTGTTCAACTGATAAACCACCTTCCCACAAAAATATGTCCAAAGACTGAATGATAATCCAGCAATGTAACAGGAATTGAAATCCACATTTCTTCAGTACAATCACTGAAACAGAAGCACTCGTTGCCCTAAACAAAGTCTCAACAATCATCAAAATAATTCTAGCATCGTATTTTAAATGGTTTGCTACATATACCTTTTTCCATAGATGTAAAAACGTCAAGCCAAGAAATTAAAACACATCAAAATTGTGATATTTGTAAGAAATAAAACGAAATGTAGAAAACGCGATAAGAAACACTGGTAGCCAACCAAGTACTGATAAGAGCCATATCTGCTTTTGCTTTTACAGTCTCTAACTTAAAATAACCACGGTCAGCCACAAAAACAGGAACACAAGATTAAATACATAACATACCCTTTAGTAAAGCTAAGTGCCCTGCATTTTCGCCTACAAATACTTTAAAATCCCAAATTATACTAAAAAATAACACAAACGTTCCACAAAAAATATAAAAGTATTAAAAGACCCGAATTTTAAGAAAATTAAAAAATACAGACTTTTTTACATCTGTGCCTTTACTATCCCCTGAATTATTATGCACCGTATTGGAGGTTCTTTGCTTTAGAGACCAATCACAACAAACAAAATTTGCAACCCATAAACACTAAACACCTACACAGACTAATCTTTCAACACCAACATTCAATGACCAAGTTTAAAGATAACCAATATGTCACAATTTCCTTTTGGGCTTATTAATAATCCAGTTATTCTAACGATCCGGTCTTTCAGCTGTATGCACTACATAAATGCAAGCATGAATCGGTAAATTTATGTCGTGCCTCACTCGACTTCTTGATTGATAACGGTGATAAACAAGATGATAATAATACTGGGAATAATAGAAATAACTTTGGTGTTGATATTTGCAAAAGAGCAATTGCTAACGAAAGCACAACTCGATCCCTTGTATGTTAGCGTGTTAAGCGGTGCATTGGCCAGCTGATGCAAAGACGACGGAACTCGGCTGACAGTTGTACAGTTACGCAAACGGTTACAGGAATTTTTTGATTATGAGGTATCGAAGCTACCAGCGTCACCCTCTCCCGCGTCTTCATTGTCTTCCTTTCTTCCTCCTCCTCCTCGTCCCTGAGTGTGGAGCAGTTTGCAGAAGCGGTGGCTACACGACAAATGGACCACCGCGACAAAAGGTGATGGCTGACCAACGACAACTAACTGTCCATAACTCAGTCAAATAAGTCGACGGATTGGTCCGTCCCTTTATTCGCCATAACAACGTCACGTGTTTTTGCGAGCGGTCGCTGCACAAGACATACAACTGCTTCAAATGCAAGAATCCCAAGTCTTTGGAGCGAACCGCTTTTACGCTTACCCTCGAGACAGCGCTCGGCATCCACGAGAAGCTGCGGCCACTGTTAACTGAATGCCGAGCGAGACACACCAACACTCAAGTCCAAACACGCAAGTCAACTTGTTCTTTAGCTCCTCCACGGATGCAGCCAGCATTCAGTGATGTCTCGACTGTACAGAAACGAGTGTCAGAGCCCCTGCAGCGATCGACCCTTTCATGGTGCAGTAGACACTGCTTGCTCTGGCACTTGCCTCCAAGCATTGTTGATGTTTGTTCTGGTACTTTCCCTCTCACTCGGTCTACTGGAACAACATGGTCCGGGATCCACAGACCGTAAGTCGAAGGTTGGTTCTTTGTCCAGGTCCACGCAAAAACAAAACTTCACGAAGAATATTAAATACATGACGTACAGTGAAGACGTTGATCGAAGAATGATCCTCTGTTAAATGCATTTTCAAAATAGAAAATATCAATCTCTCGTCCTGCGCTAACGGACAACAGCGAATAATAGTAAATTTAGGTCCACTAACCAGGTTCTTGAAGCCATTCAGCAGCAAACTCTCGTCGGCACGTGCCTGTAACAGTCCGTGCGAGTACGTGACTCATACAAGCAGGTGACAGCAGAAGTTGAGAGATCAACGCGTGACATCATCGTCATCATCATCATGTGACAGAGTTGAAGGAAGTAGTGCCTACGACGTTGCCGTGATCTCGGTCTTTGCTCAGCGTGCTCACCGCCGAGTACAATCTCTGTGCCTCGTACTGACTCCCGAGCGCGTTGGTCTTGATGCCGCCGAACTGAGCAGAGCACGAATCGCCGACGACCGACGACGGCTGAGCATTGTCGGAATTGATGAAATGCAAGCCACCGACATTCTCGAGCGAATAGAGCTTCTCATTACTGTCCAGATCAAGGGACTTTTCGAAATCGACGACGGTGCTGGCCGGATCCTCGACGCAATCGATGCCCACGCTGCTGCTCGACATAACGCCGCCTGCGCTGCCAACGACACAGTTATTCGTGGTCGCGAGAGACGGAGTGACGAGCTCTGCCGTCTTTTTGTGGATGCCGTACTGCTCCATTATGTCGCGCACGCCTTTCGTGTCCATGCCGTGCTTGTACTTCATGTGCGACATGAGACCCGACCGGTTGTAGGACTTGGCCGCGCACAGAGGACAGGCGACAGATGGCTGGACCAGGTTGTCGACCTCGATGCCATGCAGCGGGAGACACGTGTCGAGCTGGTGCTGGCGACACGTCTTGGCCTTCCAGAACGTCTTGTCGCAGTGAGTACATTTGAATATCGTCGATCGCTTGACGTCGGCAGGACGACCGTCTGGACCGGTGCACACGGCTGAACTGATGTGGTTGTCCACCTCGCTGTTGGACGACATCTGCGCCTGGCATCCGACACACACTGACACGCCCTTCGCGAGGATCGGATAGTTGCGGAACATCATGACGAAGAACTCGTTCGTCTGGCGCGGTTTTCTCCGCCTCTGCTCTGGCGACACCGTGCTGTCTGCCACCGTCTCCTGGAGGAAGCTCTGGCTCTTGACGACCACCGACGTAGTCGCACCTCCTCCCGACAGCTGCCCGCCGCTCTCTTCCGGCCACTGTGTCAGATACTGGTCCATGCTCAGCGAAGAATTCTTCTCGGCGCTGCTGTATCCTCCGAGACGAGTCTCCTCTGCGCCAAGCATTGCCGAGCTGATCTCCATTTCCTCGGTACCTCCAAGGTCGACGTCGGTGCCCTTGAGTTTCTTGTCGTCTTGGTCGATGAAGATCTCGCTGTCGTAGATGACCTCCATCTCTGGACACTGTTCGCAGTTGTTCTGTATGAGGACGTCCTGGCCTTGGACAGCGCACTCCGAGGACACGTCGTTCTCAAAGTCAAACAATATAGATCGCTGAACGAACTCGACGTCCGTGGAGTTGGTATGGTCTCCGGAAACGAAATCAGCCGACGACAGCTTGTGCTGCTTGACGATTCCCTCCTGGAGAACGCCTCCATCTGCCGAGGGTGCCTTTCCCTGACCCTCGGGGACGGTCGGCTCCATGTACCCCAGACGATGGAGCATGTCGCGTGTCTCTGCCTTCGGGAGCTTGTGCACCTGGGTCATGTGGCCTTTGAGCGGAATCAGGTTGAAGTATTTCTTTGGGCAGAGCGGGCAGATGAGCTCCTTGACGCTCAGCTCCTCCGTGCTGATTCCGATCAGAGGTAGACACTCGGAAACCTGGTGCTGGCGGCACGTCTTCTGCGACGGAAACCGCTCCATGCAGTACGGACAAAGGTAGCTGTACTTGCGCGAGTAGGTGATCGTCCGCGGGTCACCGCAGGGCATCTGCCGGTGGTTCTTCTTTGATTCCCTCGTGCTCAGATCCGCCTTGCACACTGAACAGAAGTACGTTCCCTCGCACTGCATGAACACGTTCTTATACAGAATTCCCTTCGCCTTGGACGATCTCTGCTTGAGACCGGCGGCGCCCTGGGCACCTCCGACGATCAGCTGTCTCACATCACCCGACACTGGACCCACTGTGACCTGTTTCTGAGCGTCACCATGCTCGGGTATAGATGCCAGGATATCAGGAACGCTGCCCCCGACCGGTCCTGTCACGTCGGGGCTTTGGTGGGAAGCAGCCAGGTCGGGGAACTTTGTTGTATCTTTTACGTCGTTCGGCGTCTTTCCGTACCCAGACGTCAGCTGTTCTAACGTCGGAATAGACACAGCGCTTGGAGTGGCAAAGAGATATGGCGGTGAAGGGCCAGCGCTTACTGCAGACACCTGAACAGAGTCGCCGGTCGACCACTGTGGCTTCCTGAACACGGTCGTGCTGGTGCAAGCGACTTCCGATTGGCCAGGACCGTTCGCTGATCCTGGCTGAGTCAGAACGTCTTTCATCTGATTGGCTGAAATGTCGGCAGACGCTGTCAGAGTCGTTTTATTCAAAGACCAATTGCGATTTGGCAGAACTTCCTTGCTCTTAACTCCGTGTTTCAAGTTGAGGTGGGCCTGAAGAAAGTCGTTTGAAATAAAAGCCTTCGTGCAGAGGCTGCACCGGTGCAGTTCCCTCTGCTGTTGACTTGGGGCCAGTGTGGTCAAATGACTTCCCGTACAGATGTATAAGATGTGGTTGCGCATTACCTGCTTGTCGCGATATTTGATGCTGCAGCTCGTACAGACATAAACGTGGTAACTGGCCACACTCGAGTTCCCGTGATCGCTTCCCTCGATGTGCGCGTTCGCCGAAGCACTTTCGTTAAACGTCAGCAAGCAAGTCTCGCACTGGTACTCCACGTACTCGTGCATCCTTGTTCCCTCGTAAACGATCTCTTTCCCAACCGACAGGCAGCCGTCCATGATGATATCCGGCTTAAGATTCGACTGGAAAAGGGAACTGGGGAGCAGTTTCTCCGACTCCGTCTTTGGCCAAACGAATCCGGAACCCGACAGGGCTTCACATTTTGCGGTGGTTGCTTTCGTCACGTTGACCCGTTTGTTCGGAAGCTGTGAGTATGCGACTGTGAGGGGCAGATGACCCGGTTCAGTCAACAGGTGGTTGGACTTTGGGGCAACTGCCAGCTGCTGCTGCTGCTGGACAGGGACAAAGCGAGATGTGGTCATGACCGTAGGCGCCAATCCGGGCTCCAGCTTTGGTCTGAGGTCGGCTCGAATGACCGCCTCTGAATGTCGTTCCAACGCCTTGGTAACTCCAGCGTTGCCAGCAACGAACAGACTGTTCTTGAGGAAGTGCTCGGCCACCTGAAGCATCTCGATCATGGCTCCCTGCTTAACGCACGCTGAACCCGGCACGGCCAGCGTGCTCAGCTGACCTGGCTTCTGGACAAAGTACGTGCCGTGTTCAGCCACCAACAGCCGCGGCTGCAACCCGTCGGGAGCTGGCATGCCATCTGGTCCACTGATGCTGCAGTACGCGACCTGCTGCCCGGCAGGATTGACAGTCATTACAGAAAATGCATCGCCCTGCTTGTACAAACCGCCCTCCGTACCAACCCCAACCATCCTCGGCCTTTCGCCAGCGACGCTTCTCTCAACGGGCAACGTAACGTTACAGTACTCCAAGTGAACGGTCAACTGGTCATAGCTGGAAAGTATCTCTCCACAGCTGTCACACATGCACACGTCCTCCTTCTGGTTACCCTCTTCCCTGTCCGCATCTTCGTCGGCCATCTTATTCTGTCCGTCGATACCCTCCTCCGAATCCCCTTCGCAGCCATTATCCATCCGAACAATCTTAACAAAACAGTCGCGTAGGGTGACATCGTCCGGAAGACGGACAGACGAGGCCGATTCCGAGTCGCTTGTCGCCGGTTCATGCAGTTTCTGGTTGCCGTGCACACGCATCATGTGTGTAGTGTGGCCAGACTTTGACACAAATGTTTTGCCACACAGTTCGCACTTCAGACACGAGTTGATCTGGGACGTCGGCTGCACGGCTTTCTTCTTCTGGCACTTCCACTCCATGTGCCGACGGCGCTGCGCGATCGTCGGGAAACCGCGCCGGCAGAATCGGCAGTAGAATTTGTCGATGTCTGCTTCCTTTACGCCAGACTTGTTTTTCTCTTTTTGCCGCAGCAAGCCGTCTGCGCTGGTAAAAGAATCCTCGTGGACGCTTAGGCTGTCATCGGATAAATCTTCCACTTTGTCCAAGACCATGTCAAGGGTTGGTGAGCAGTAGCCTCCAGGCACGGCCCCAACAGACATCTTTGGGTCCATCATCCTAGCGAGTTTGTGTGGACTTTCATGTTCGATCGTGCTCGAAGGACCTGGCGGCGAGACTCCACTGAAGGACGAAATCGTTACGTTTGGAACCTCCTGGAGCATGTCTGAAGAGCTGGTGCTGTTGTCTGTGGAGTTCATCAAGTGGTTGTTTGGCTTCCCTGTCTCGTTCTGCGACGGCACTCCCCTCACGAGGCTCTGCACGGACTGCATCACGGTCTGCAGGTTCGGCAGGAACTGCTGAAGGTACGGGAGGTTGGATTCGGTCACAAGGATGGTGCTTCCAAGGCAGTTGGCCGATGCAGAGAACGCGTTCGGTGGAAGGACCATGGCAGGCGGACCGGTGACCCTTGCAAGGCCGAAGGCTTCCTTCTGAGAGGAAGAGGCGGAGGAGCCGCAGGAGGATGACGAGGCGGAGGATGACGATGAGGAACAGTAGGACGAGGGTATGTTGAATTGCATATCTTCTGACTGGCTGTTGTGAGGTAGAACTGATTCCGCAGAAGTAAACGCTGCCGACGACGAACAGTTGGTGCCCGACAAAACATCTGTCTGGTGCCGGCCACCACCTGACGGATGGACGGTCACGCTGCCAACTGGATGTGCCGGAGGTGGAGGTGCCGGTGGATAGACCCCGACGGGAAACGTCGTCGTCATGCCGTCAGGATGCCTTCCAAGCAGGAAGGCCGTGATCTCACGCAGTTTCCTCTCGTCCATCGGAATGTCGGTTCCACCTGCCGAGCTGCCGTCGCACGAAGTCTGCGTGGCGCTGAGGACCTGCTGGATGTCGTCGAGCGTGAAGCCGGCGTGCATCTTGCTCGTCACGCTGGGGTGACCCGACAGCTGAGGAAAGCTCATGATGCTGTCGAGTGGATACGACCCGCTTAACGCCTGCTGCTGATAGATGGAAGCGGCCGAGTCCTCACCCAGGGTGACCAGTTTATGACTAGAAACTGTATGCTGCGAGAGGGGTAGCGACGCCCTCCCATTACTCGACCACCTGTCTCCGCCTCCTCCCATGTCCCTGACGGAGTCGAGCGCTTTCAACTCGTTCAGAACTTGAGCAGGGTCCTGGATGGACATAGGAAGCGTGAAATGAACTGAAGCCTCACCATTGGCGCCGCCGTATCTCGTCATATCTAAGTCGTTCGCGACGATCCCGGCACAGAAGCCGTCGATGACGCTGTCGTGAACTGCGTCATGTTCCGGCGACACGTCGTTCTGTATGTAGGCCGACACTTTCACCGGCTTTACCAGGCGGAAACAGACCTTTCCTTTTCCAGTCAGGTTCCTATCGAGAACTCCGGCGTTCTTCTCCGGGTCGAATTTATACCCAGCGTCTTCCAGGTGGCTGAGGGCAGAAAGTTTCACCTCCTTCCAGCCGAACTTAGGATGGAATTTCAAAGGCCGTAATGCCTCCACGGTTTCCAGTACCGCCCTGTAATGATGGGGATCCACTGAGACAGGTGGTTGGGCTTCGGCAGAGGGAATATCAGTCAAATCTTGAAAATAGGATTCCATGACAAAGTAATTTGTGTCGTTTGGTTCCAAATACAAGATGGTCAGTAGACATGCCTGCAAGATACCAACAACAGTGTCTAAGTCAATTTAGTCCTGAACCTTCGAGTGTCCTATTGTCTATACCATAAGTCTGAAAATCCGTCCTTCTGAATATTTGTCTCACTAAAAACTTGCGAATGCAACACTGCAGAGATGTGAAATTTTCACCAAACGTTATCCTGCAAATTTCTAGATCAATGCAACTATTTTCAGCTCAAACTGTCTTTTCGATTCAGAGATATGGATATTTTAAGTTCACATATTTTACTTTGAATCCCATGAACAATCACGTGACACAAACGCGGGGCTAAATATGCAAATCAAGCGAGAATGATAAATAATGGTAGAGATAACCTGTGCGAAGTCTGGTACAAATGTCTAGCAATATATAAAACTGAGAATTTCCCCTTAGCTTACGTTACAATGCAACTCTCTACATTTTTCAGTAATGACACCAATCATCTTCGAAAAGACGGTGTCATCAGATACATGATATCTAGTATACAGACACCTAATGAAACATTAAATGTGACCAGTGAGAAAAGATGGAGCAATACAGTTAAAAGCAATCAACTGAGTGTGCCCACTACGTCCAAGAACAAGGTAGCCAAGTCAAAGTCAATACCCTTTTGTATGTAAACAATAAGCAATCCCTGAACCTGCAAATGTTTGCCTAGCTCCATCTATTGATGCCTTGTTATCAGTGCTATGAAGAAATAGCAGATTTTTAAGTTACTAAAAAGGCCCTATATTAAGTGGTGCTCGATAGTGTAGTGATTAGCGTGCTGGACTGTCAGTCAAGAGGTTGAGGTTCAAATCTCTGCCAAGACAGAAATTGCAGAAATTTGGTTCAATATTTCGGCTCTACATAAGTCCCAAGTCAACTCAGCCATAATGAGTACACTGACCACGCAATGGCAGTTGGAAGATGAGACGGCAAGGGAGGGACTGGCCACCCACTCTCATATGATGAGGCTAAGGAAATGAAGTCGCTAACACTTCATAACAATAACTGCCTCAGATCAGAGGCTGGCTTAAAGGACTCTTCTTATTCAATCACACATACACACATACATACACACAGCAAAACTAACGCTAATGAAACAAATGGTTCTGAAAGAACAGTGAGCACTAAACAGTGAGCACTACTTACGAGGTGCATCTGTGGATGGTGTACATAGAGTTGGGCAACCAAGCGACATATCTGAGCCAGGCTCTTGGCTGCCTCTTCTATTTCCTTTTCATCTTTGTGACACTCTCGTGCCATATCCAGACGATGTCGCTCTTTCCTCAGTGACGTCAGAGCCAATTCTGTGCAGAACTGGATGAACTTTGATTCAAACTGAAACAGAAGAAAAGTCATATATAATTTCTCCCTTTTTTACTCTAACCAAAAGTGATATTTCCTGGGAAACCTGGTCGAAATGGAAAATTAATAAGTGAGAAACAGATCCAGAAGGCAGTCACTGGTGGAGGGCCACGCATACACGCGGAGCCAACCAACCGATTCCAATCGACGGTTGACAGATGGCATGGATGTTAAGAGCATGTATATACCACGTAACATACTATCTGGTGGTTTTGCTGCATCTCTTGCTGTCTCAAACATTGCCTCTATTCTCGGGGACTTTCACATTCGAAGCGCCTCTGATTGGCGTGCTCTGTGAGAGGTACTTTATAAATCTTTAAATAAAATACAATGTAACAGTATAAAACATTGACATCCACAGATCAGTAAGTCTAAACTTTATATCCAAACGCACAGAAATTTGCTTCATTGGGGTCAGTAAAGAGCTCACCAGTGAGACCATGACTTCCAGAAATATCGTGATCTGTCGAATGTCTTGGGTGAGGACGACGACTTTGTTGATGCTTTCAAGAAATTTGTCCACTTCTGGCTCTCCCTGATGTTGTACCGTCAGCCAGAATTCCAGAAGCTCCTAAACAAGCGATCAATAATTCAGTCAACAGAAGAACCATCAGAAACTAAGCGGTAAAAAGAAACCAATCAGAAACTACCACATTGCATAAATTAGTAAACACCTTGTTTTCTGTTCTCATTAGGTATAGCGACCTTGCTCTTGTCATACACATTTTATATGTCTGAAAAGTAAAAGGATCTATTACCAGTACAATGTCAGCTATCCAACCAACATCCTCACAATTGCAATAGCTTCCACCCAAGGACAAAAAAACTTAATCCCTAGGGTACTATACAAAAGTGTTAACCAACACAAATAGTCTATTTGACTATTACTTTTGTCTAATCGATATCTAAACTGTTGATTTTGTAATCTTGTTGCGTTCGTGTCAACGAGTTTGTGAAATAAAGGAATAGTAGTAGTAGTAGTAGTAGTAATAATAAGGCCAATTATGAAAGATCAAAGCAATTAACAATCACTAAATTTGTAATTGTATCTAGTAGCGGTGTGTCTACCAGTTTTACCTCCAATAAACGAATATATCATATATTATTTGATACTGGTCGAGAGAACTCTCATCCCACAATCAATAGGACAGCCTGCACACCGAAACTATATATGAAAAGTTCCACTATTTTGGCCAAAGTGTTTGATCCAATCTAATCTGGAAACTTCTATAGCATGGTCATCATATTACATCAATCGGTGGTTGCTTCTAAGGAAAAATGCATTTCAAAAGCATACTCTGTTGAACATAAGAAGTCAATGTTTGTGAGGCACTTGTTAACAAAAGTAAAGTACAAAATTAAAGGACAAAAGTAAAGTATAAAAGTAGAGTACAAACTTTAGTAGAGTACAAAGTAGAGTACAACAGTAATGTACAAAAAGTAATGTATAGAAGTAGAGTACAAAAGTAGAGTACAAACTTTAGTACAGTACAAAAGTACAGTACAAAAGTAAAGTACACAAGTAAAGTACAAAAGTATCTACAGAGGACATACTGATCAATTGCTGAGACAACTGGGGTCAATTTCACAATATGAAGAGCAGCATTCATGGAGTCCAGGGTGGCTTAAATGGATCAATAGGCTTTTTTACCCACAACTAAAGGTTATAAACTGACCTTAGTACAGCAGAAATCACCAGGCTTGATCCAGTTGAGGAGAAGAAACGTTTGAGTCATGAGCAGAAGAAATGACGGCTCCTCCGATCGCATTGTCAGATGCCTTAGTATCTCCTTAGCAACGCAGCAACTCAACTGACAACACTATGCAACATAAACAAAAAATTTCTCAAAACATGTGGAAGCATACCTCACAAAATCTACCATTCAGAAATATATGTAAAACTATCACTGGCTAAAGACCATCAAGTTTCATAGAGGACTGATATTGTTGAAGATAGAAGATTGATGTTGCTGAAAATCGGGAGTGCCATTGAAGAGCTTCCTGACGAGGTTCAAAATTGATCATATGTATATAGCCAGACAGATACACTTCATATAGTGCTACATAAAATTTCTAATTACATTACATAATAACTTCTGTTTAAAGTTCAGCACACCATTAATTCAGGAGAATTACCTCGAGACTGAGAACTAATAATCACACTCACATTACTTACATACATTGTTATTATTAGGCATTTATGAAGTGCCAGTATCTAATGACCAAATGTCACTCGATGATGCTGAGCAGCTGTGAGTGAAGGACTTGTTCAAGGTCCCTACACACTAACTGCCTCAGAGAAGGTTCGAACCCACACTCTCTGCATTACAATGCGAGCACTCTAATGAATCAGCTACCAAGTACTACATACATCAAATTCTAAATACAATACAATACAATACACACTAACTTACTTATTTACTTCTGAGAGGTACTTAAAAGGGACTACATAAAGCACACTGACAAGGATTAATAGCTGTTTGAACTGAAGCTAATGTCAACATCATTTAAATAAACCATTCAATTTCATAACACAAATACAATCCTATAAATCTTTCTAGTAATCAAAGCCACAGAAGCATATTTCTAGCAAATTGACACACATTGTTAAAATCTTTCATGTCAATTCACAAAACTGATGGCTGAAATTATACAAAACTTTTCACACAGGTTATCCTATTTTCATTAAAAAGCAATAATATACTAAGGAGAACTGCTAGTACTCTGGCAGTGCCAGTCCCAAGCCTGGAGAAAGGAGGAGGGTGATGCTAATCATCTTTGATATGACACAGTATCATTAAACAGCAACTAACTAAGGACTATGGATGATACACATTATCGAAGGTCAATGGATCAGCCTGGCACATAGTGGAAATGTCTGACCTGACTATGTAATTGTTCATTCCGTCCAAGTTTGTGGAGCAGAAGCAAATGAGTCGAGCGCAGCGGGACGTCGTTTTCAAATAACGGACTCTGCGTGCACCAACTGACGAGATTTGAGGCGAAATTGTCACATCCGCTTTCCATGAGCATTTCGACTCTCAGGCGAAACAACTCGGGGTATTCACCGCTGCGAATGTACGTCAGCGCTGAAAACAATCATCGATTACATTTACCAATGATGGAAAGTACTACAGTAACGTAATGATGCAAAGTGCTACAGTAATGTAGTGATGCAAAGTGCTACAGTAACGTAATGAATCAGGTTCATTCCAGGGTGCTTCCAGATTCACATCCTGCTCTTCCATGGGGTTTGAAGAGGCTTGATAGACGGCCAACGCACTACTGAAAACCTGAGCAAGATTAGGAAAAACTATACGAGATTGCTACAAATTTCCAGAACCATCCATGCCTGGGAAGTGCAGCCGTGTATTGCAGGTCCTGCTAAATACTTTGATTACAATTTATAGCATGAATGGATGATCAAAAGTTATTACATACAAGAGTCGAATTTAACTGTTTGGCAGCCATGCAAGGCACCATCACGTCCTACTACTCATTTTACCAACACCATCTGGCGTATGAAAGACTAAGTGGACCTTTGGCAGGGTAGCGGGAGTCGATCCCGCTTCCCAGTGCTCTTCACGCCACTGATGTTAACATTACTCTATGGACCCCCCCCCCACTAACCATCCCCAGAAGATGGAGGGCTGTGTGTGCACCACTGCACATCATGACAGGGTCCAGCCGAACTTGTAAATGCTACATACCTCGATCCTTATCGATGTCTTCGCCCTTCATCATGGCAACGAGCGTCGGATGGCTCCACTGGTTGACCATCAGCCACTCGAGAACGAGGAACACCTGACCGATCGCATAGTCCTGCAGCTTCCGATAGACGTCGCCTATTGCACTCTTAAACGCACACTTGTACGTGTCGTCGCTCTTCAGGTGATGAAACTCAATTCCTAACACCAATCTTGAACACTCCCTGTCCAACGAAAACAAACACAGACTTCTGTCAGTTCATTTTCCATTGTTATGTCATCGTATCGTTATCTAACATTAGTCATTACGTAGAAATATCGTGTTACAAGGGAGGAACATGCCAGGCATGCTAAGGCTCAAGCAGTTGTAAAGGCCAGACAGACCAGACTTGCTGAAAGGTGTTTTTATGACATTTCATTTGCACCATATAACATTCTGTTTACAGCTTTCCATAGCTAGAAGCGAAAAGGAACCAGCTGTTCCGCTACGAGGGCCAATCAACTTTTCTTTGTGGCAACATTCAAATTTTACATTCAGGATGAACCTTGTGCAATATGTTTATCCAGATCCGAACAGACTAGTATGTCTCTATCTCTGAGGATGCAAGGCTACATCAGTCTGATCTTTGCTAAGTACATCCATTACTGAGAATTTCCAGAGGCCTTTGTTGATTCAATGTTTATCATCACGTATTAACACTAGGGTCATCAAAGGGTCCCTTGAAGTCCAGGTATACGTTTGTAGGGTCACATCCAAGCCATGAATTCAATCACCAACTACCTGAAATATGACTGAAGAAGCATAATGGTTTGAGCAACTCCTTGATCACATTATTGTGGCTTAAAATTGGGCAGCTGTCTGTCACTGTGATGCTGAGCCGCTCATGGGGCAGGAGGTGTTTCACAGTCAAAAGTTACCAATAAGTGATAAATACAGAATAAGAAATGTTCATAGTCTCCAAGAGTCAATACAAATTAGCAGGCTGTCAGATGCATTGATAGGCTCAAAGATATCGTGGTGCAGAAGGTTGGATGACTGACTTATTCGGCAGATCACCCCATTGTGCATCATCAGACAAAGTATTATGACTAACAGTGAATTGCACATATAATAAGTGCATACAACAACTCACATGTTGTCCACTTGAATTTTCCACTCTAAAAATACACACTTACTGACGTTCATCTTGTGAGATTTTAAACAAGAGCCCATCAACTGCCAACATTGGTGTAGTTTCAATTGAATAAATAACAGTTGTAGCATCAGTGGTAATTTAGTGTATTTCACTGTTTTATCATGTCACCAATAACTTTCACTATTTACCGGTATCAATCTACGAGCAGCAATTAATCTAATGAATTGTAGTAATTAACAATTCGCAAGCACTGGTCACCTTTAGTACCTGCATAATATTTTCCAACTATTTTGTGGTTTTGATTAAAATGTTTATCAAGTGACAGACTGATGGGAAGTTGGGTACCCACTCAGAATGGATGTGGGTACCTGGGACACACTTTACTAAAATTCTGACAGCCTTCATTTAGACACTACAGGCAAATACCAATTACAAAATTCAACACCAGATTAACTACATTCACCCCACTCTGAAAGAACCAACAAGGCAGTCACTCAATCCAGTAATTATCCTTATTCCTGGTATAACCACAGCTACTCCCTCAAAATGCTTATTGTCTCTTGTTCTAATCCTCATTCATAAGTTGTCTATTTCCAAGACCATTTGAAGAAACATCCTAATAAATAAAAGCAATGGAATGGTACGAGTCACATGGCTTACTTAATCAACAATTCTTTACCAAAGAACCAACCAGGTGCATGCATACAATATCTATACTCTACTGATTATAAATCAAATTAAAGGCCACAATGTGACAGATTTTCCATAAGAAGCAAAACCAAAGACAATTATGATGAGGAAAACAGTTAATTTCTTCTAATTGTAATTAATTCTGATGCCTCTGTTGTCTCTTTGACAGCTTCCGTGCTTATAATAAACAATAACCATGGAAAAACTCCGTCAGAGTAAAGAAAGCCTAATAAAACTGATGGATCGTTTGCTACTAACATGAATAAGAAATGACCGAAGGCATCGGCTTCCGGAGACGTGACGCCATAATGAGGTCGAAGGTCGACATAATAACACAATGCCGATGTCAGAACCTGCAGTTTGGCTTCAACGTTTTTCGACTCGAAGGCCAGGCATTCAACCAGTGTCTACAACATCATCCAGGAATTACACAAAACACTGTCAATGCTTCACAAACTATGTCTTAGCAAAGCTTCACATTAACCTTTGTAAACAAAACCCTAGTGCAGGAGCATGAATGATAATTGGAACTGGTACTCTATTGTTATGCCAGATTAAGTTTGGTCCATTTAAATTCTGCAGTTTGAATGGACAGGTTCTGAAATGAGTAGGTGGTCTTAAGTAAGGCCCCCACTCTGAAAGAACCAACGATGGAGTCACTCAATCCAGGAATTATCATCATTCCTGTTATAACCACAACTACTCCCTACTATGCTTATTGTCTCTTGTTCTTATCATCATTCATAAGTTGTCTATTTCAAGACCATTTGAAGAAACATCCTAAATATTATAAGCAATGGAATGGTATGAGTCACATGGCTCACTTAATCAACATTAATTATCATTAATCATCATTCATTGTGAACAAGAAGAGAATAGAAACTGTCACGCCCAATGGCTACAATGTCGATGAAAAAACCAGAGTAATGGGATATGAGTTTTTTACAAAGACGTCCTAGGACTGAATACATATAATGATAATAATAATATTATTCGTTTATTCAATTCATATTGACAAACCGCAGTATGATTACATGAAAACAAGTTAAACAAGATTTGATTTAATAACTGTAAGACAGCCTTTTACACCGATCCATCCTACTTTTTAACATCGCCCCCTAGGGAGTGGAGAGCTGAGCCAACCTTATGGGGCAAGCAGGTATCGAACCCACATCCTTCAGTTCTTCGTGCCAATGTATTACCATTCAACCATCTCCCAACCCCATGGTTTGCTTTCTTTTGGCTGAGTTGATACTACATTTCGTATAGACAGTTAACATCAGCAATGGGAATGAAATATAGTGGCTACATGCACCAATAATCACCCCTTAACAACCTCATCAAGATCTCAGATTTGAGTGAATAACTGCAAAGTGACCTGCCGACAAACCGGGCCATCAAAATTCAGCCTATAACCTACAGCTTCCTTGTCAATAACAAACAAGAACTACTGCAAAAAGCGCCTACAAATTTGTTGCACCCTGATTCAGTAATCGGGGTACAACTATTGGTTCAAAGCACAAAGAAGATTTATATAGAAGAGTAAAATGAATGAGGAACTGTGCCCCAATGGTGGACAGTCCAAATGACTGAGAGGAAGATCCCATCTATAAATTGCACCCTACTGACTGGGAAAATAAATGACAAACAGGGGTCACTTTAACACATAAATTTTATCACAAGAAGGAAGGACACTGTATGAAGCCACTACAATGTAGGTTATGCTTAATAACAGAGTAAACCAGGAAACATGATTCAAGTTGGTTTAAATGCAATGTCAAAGCAAATAAAGTTCAATATATTTTCTGAAAATGAAACCATGTGGAAAACAAGCAGGACAATGTGCATATCGTTTATGCAGAGAGTAAGGCAGTGCATGCATTGCAACACAATTGCCTTCAAAGACCATCTCAAAGATGCTGCATAAAGCAAAGTTTGTTCTAATTAATCCTGAACCAAGGTGTAACTCAGGCAAAGAAAAACATCATTTTGGGAGTCCAATCAGTCCATTTAAAAGAGAGGAAACTATATAAACTAAACAAACAGCTAAGCATAAAAGTATCAAAAGTTTCTTATTGGCAATGTGGACAAGCTAAAAAGTAACTGAAGTGTTTTATTTTTTACATTTAAGTGTTTTAACAAGCAACTTCATTTCATCAGTCTACCTGAGAAGTCACGATATCTTAAAACATAATACTACTGGCTATATCACAAGTAAACTCTAACCACAATTTGAACAACTTGCCACACAACTTAGAATATAAACTAGCATCAAGTTGAGTTATAATGTGGTACTTCAAAGTTAAAAGCACTAAAATGATACTAAATAGTCCCGGCTGAGAGCACCCATGTAGCCTAGATAGCCCAACCCAAAACACTGACATCAACCTCACTGACCCCTTAAGGTCAAATGGCTCGGTATGTTTTCCCTCCACAGAAAAATTAAATAAACTTCTTTAGAAAAGAACGCTGCACCAAGATTAATACTTCCCGGCTTCCCTCATAACCCTTGCTGTTTACAAACCGGGCAAAGTCACAGTTCAAGAAAGACTGAAAGAAACTAGATTACTGAAAGAATCGCCGTTATTTCCACTGCAGTTTAGTATAAGCATGCATTCGGGCAAAACTGGGTCTCTACCCCTTGAAACGACCCTCAAGGGTTAAAGCAGGGCAGAAATTAAATGCCAAGTCTATTTAACGAAGGAATTTCGTCTCTCCTCACGGAATAGAGTCGGTTACAGACGCTCGTTCCGCTGTCGACCAAGTTCTGAGTTTTACGTCCGTTTTTAATTTCTTCGAGTTCTCTAAGAAATCGATCTCGATCCATGTTAATTATCTGTTAGTTTATGTCCGTCGGCGACACTCGTTCGTTTATTAATCGACAACCTTCTTCTTTAATCGACGGCGGCTATCGCTAATAAATACGGTCGCCATTTTCGAACGGACTATAGATCGCTCTCATTACGCGATTTAATGACGTCATGGAACTTATAGCGTTAGACTCACCAATGGATGTAGAACATTTTGTATGCAGAGAAAGTCACAGAAAACTCAATATTTTTAACATTTTGCATTTGAAGCACACAGAAAATACTTTATCTTAGACACGTTCTTACTGTTTCATATTGCAGTGCTTGTAAAAACGCTGAACGTTAACGCTAGCCAACAGCTCATGTTTCAGCTACGTCATCACGCGAGAAATCTATAAAAATAGGTAATCAGGGTTCGTGCGACTCCAAATTCATAATAATATGTATTTGCACTTATCTGCATAAATACATTTAGCCTATATAATGAAGGTGTCTTCAAATAAACTATCGTCGCCTTCGTTCTACAGTATACACATTATACATTATCTACTGTATAGTAACTGAGGAGTAACTTCCTGGAAGAGGCTGGGGGTCACGAGCCTAGAATAACAGATCACATTGCGTAGGCCAAGTGCTAAACTACGTACAGTTCGTGACAATTTTGTGCGAGAAGTTACTAGCCACCAGTGCTTTTTTTCAGCCGGAGCGGTACGGAACGGCGTTCCGGTACCTTTTTTCAGCCATTAAAAAATAATTTATTTAATTTAAAGTTTTAATAAAAAATTATATAAAATTATTTAGGTACTTTAATTTAATGTAAGTGCTTGCAGTGTTTATTGATACTGATATATATGAAACAGAAATATTAGCATAAAATATGGTCCTATGATTGTTCTGAATTTGTTGAGTTCCGGAACCTTTTTTTCTAGAAAAAAAGCACTGCTAGCCACTAGTGACGTTTGCCAAGAAAAACAATGAGATGAATCGTTTTTAAAACATAAATTAACTTAAATAAATCTAAGACCATGATTCAGTCTCAAAAGAGAACTTACTGGAAACTGAAAGTGATCATATGCAACTAGGGAAACAAATGGTAATAATTTATTGAAGGAAAACATGAATCAGCCGTTTCCATTAGCCTAGTTAGCCTAAATAACGACTCACTTGTATAGAACCACACCAGTCCATCTAATGCCAATGCATGCTGGCATGGACTATTGCAATGTGTGTAGCCTATTGTATTGTATTGATTGTACTGAAAATGAGCAGAGTCGAGGCCAAACAGTCGCTATACCAAAAAGTGTAAGTCCTACATTTACATTTACGGTGTATAACAAGCTTACAATGCACCGCTTTGAACTGTGGCTGCGTTTTGGGAACTAGGCTATATCGTTCTGGACTTCTGGTGTTTCTTCTGAATTCGTTAGATGGCTTTAAAAAATATGGCAGCAGATCACAGTTCGAACGGTAGATTCTGCACTTGCAAATGTAGGCTAATGACTATAATTATGTCGACTAGTTAGGCGGTCAGATACATGCATATACAACTCACGATTAGTGGCATTTATACAATCATGTAAGACTAATGTAAGACAGTTCAGCGCTCGTGAATAAGCTGATGCCCTACGTTTACCTTTCGAGTGGCGCTTTAGAAATTTGGAATTTACGATAATACGATTGCGATTGGAGTTAACGATTGTAGTCGTGCATTCGCCAATAAGAACAGTCTCACAGTTCTGCATTGCACTTCGCTACATGATCCTTGCTTGGTCGCTGTTAACGACACTGTGTCATAACAAAGATGATTAGTGTCGCCTTCCTCCTTTCTCTAGGCTTGGGAATGGCAGTCTGGCATTACCACAGATAGGGTAGTGGCGGAGTTCGCTGCATGATCCTTTCTACGCTTTTATATATCTGAGCATTTAGCCTACTGCCCATTTATCTAGCGCATTATTTTCAATAAGGCGTTATATGATCGTAATGATGGGGTACGTGTTAGACATTTAGACAACCGAAGCCATGTCGAAAATCAGTTTCATTCCAGAAGGAATTAAGCTTTCGAGATGAAGAGGCAGTCCAAAAGGGCCTATATAGGCCTATCTGTTACAATTCGAGTGATTTATTTAGAGTTCTTTGCTGTCTAGATCGCTTTGCCATGGAGCTATCGCACTAGGCGTAGACCTATAGTTGTACAGAGGCTTGGCTCGGAATCAGAACAGTACTAACCAAGACAAAGAGTAAGTCAAAGACAGATACAGGTAGGCCCTATAGAGATATGCAGAAAGGAAAGTCTCCTAGTGTCACGCATGACTGCAGGTAAGAAGTTGGCGGGAAGAGCTGATCGCACTTGTTGATGAAGTGGGATGGGCTGTCTGGGTTGGCGGGAAAGCTCAGCACAGCTGTTAATGTGGGATGGGTTGCTTGCTATAAAACTCCCTTGACGAAGTCGTATACATCAGTCGAGTAGGAGCAGGATAAGGTTTGATTTGATTCTCTGCAGAACAACGGAGTCGATACTACAACGAGACTTCACAGGCAAGTCTTCAATTCTTGTAAGAACTGTAAAGTCTCCATTTGTTATAAGAACCGCAAAGTCTTCAATTCTTGCGAGAACCGTAAGACTTCTTGTAAGAACCTTTGCTAAAGTTGTTGAGAAGCCGTGTTTCAACTTTAATGCAGCTTTAAATACAGCGGAGCGGCTGACCTTGGGAATGGCTGTGGAGACGAGTTTAGACGTCGGAATGTGTATTTGTATGTTCGAGGCCAGAGCAGATAAACAACCTGTCGGCTCCTATAGGCACAAGTTTCCCCGCCCTTTAAATTGTCAGAAGTTGTGGCTTTAAATAGTATCGTGTATTTTTTATGTTCGTCTCTTCTCCCAGTTAATTTATTAAGTTTAATGTTGAATTGTTGCGTTTTAGCTTAGTAAGTTTTGCTGCCCTTTATTAAAAGTCTATAGCCTCTGTGTGTTCCTATAGTAAAGTTTTAACTATAATGGATATGTTTCGTAGGTGTTGATGCTGAAGATGAATCATCCGGTGACGATGATGTTCGTTGTCTGTTTGAGTGGAATTCTGTTGATGTCGCCCTCTTCCAACGCTGCCAAGCTTAGAATCTGTCGGACGAGGGACCTCGTTTCGGCCTACGTCCGGATCTGTCCGAGGTCTCTCCAGGAGGAGGAAACGGTGCAGAAGTCTAGATATACAGCAGATACAGGTAATCGATGACTTGAGCATAGTGGTCCATACACTGTACATGTAGCCTCTGTTCCTATGGTAAAGTCGTCATTGCCCGATAGCTGGCAGGGGAAGATGCAGTAAGATGTCCCCAAGTGCTTGAAAGCCAAGGAGAAATAGTTAACTTTCCGTTGCTTTTTGAAGGAAGTGAATTTGAGCTACGAAAATGGAGCGGAAGTCGATTCCATTCCCTCGGAGCAGGGGCATGGAATGCACGCGAGCCCATTAAAAATTCTAGAAAAAAACTTAAATTAGCAATTATTCCTTTACAATCAACAATTAATTGGTAATTGATTTGCAATCGGAATGTAATTGTATTTCAATTACTTCCACAATCGGGTAATTGTAATTGTAATTCAAATACATTTACAAATGTAATTGCAATTTAAGAATTACAGTTGCAATGTAATGGATACAACACTGGTAGTGTTTGAAGTTAGGGAGGCGTGCTGGGGCTGAGGGATCTGTAGGTCAAACGGGCCAATTTAGATTTTATCCTGAACTCGACAGGAAGCCAATGCAGCTGAAGGAAATGGAACTGGGGGTACTTGTTCGTAGTCGGACAAGCAGCACTAAGCCGAGCTAAGGAGTTTTGGATGCGTTGCATCTGGTGAAGTTAAAGGTGTGTCCAGAGACCCACGACGACCGAATTATCATAATCAAGGCGAGAGGAAACAAGGGACCAATTGAGCTATGTTTGCGACACATGTTCTCGGCATATGCATGGGTGTGTCTGTGTACGTGTGTGTCCGTTGTTCCTATATGTGCCTGGGTGTTTCAGTATGTGTCTGTGTGTGCATGTATTTGCCTGGGTGTGTCTGTACCTGCGTCCGATTGTGTCTCTATTGACCGTTCATCTGCCCCTGGCTGGAGGACTAAAGAGCGGGAAAGGAGCACCTTCCGTGTGTTCCAACTATTGGACATTTTGACTGGTTTTCCCCCGAAGCTACCATAGATTTCGATGGCGCCAGAGAAGCAGTTTCCTTGTAGCTTCTGTTTTCACTTGATGGTATTTCCATTGTTGATGTTTTTCAGAGGAAGAGGACGAACCTGCTTCTCTGGCTGAACTGGTGGACTTGCTGCTGGACATGGACTCGAGGTCGGCTGTGGAGGAACCGACCAACGACGACCAGTCGCTTTCTTCCGCTGGAGAGGGATTGAGTGGTCGAGGAGGAGGAATGGTGGGAGAACGAAGACGCAGGAGGTCCGTCACCAAGAAGGGAAGGGTTTACAAGCTGCTTCGTCTGTGTTGTATTCACGGATGCACCGATAAAGACATTAAAAATGGCATCTGTGCTGAGGAAGCTGAACCAACCCTTTGAACCTCTGAACTTTCTGAACTTGTGAATTCTGCTGCCAGAAGCGTCCTTTGAACTCTGCTAGGAGAGTGCTTTAACGATATGAAATAATATTGGTTATCAGTGTGAACTTCTTCATATGCTTCCAGAGAAAGTCTGCTAAAATGTATGTGAAAGTGAATGTGGAGTGACCTATGATCTCTTTGAATTGCGTTGCGCATGTGCGGCAAAGCACTGTTGAACGCTGAACAATTTACTGAACCTTGTTTAATTAATTGGAGAGTCGATCGTTGCGAATGGTATTGTAATTAAACGTTCCAATCTAAATGTTTCACGAAATTGTTTATAGCAATAGCCTACGTTCCTTATTTTTCGGTATAGCCTATGTTCTTTCTATTCCGTCTCCGATGTTCTCCGAAGTAGTTTTTTTATTGCTGCATATGCACTGGAACAAGAATGAGAAGCCGAGAGCCCAACGGGTATGAACGAGACACTTGCCTATTGTCGTATGTATGAAAACTAAACCGAGAATAAACTGCATGCATGAAAATAGAATGGCTTCGAAGTTCGAGCAAGAGTAGGCTAGAGATGGCGATGGGGGTTAATAATAATAAATTATTAATAATTGGTAACGAGGATTTCTTGGGCTTCCAGAAGAGATTAAACCCGTCGTTGAGGGAAGAAATCAACTAAGCAATACCTGCATTGGCGACAAGAGGCATACAGAAAAGGCAAAATGAAATCCAAGCCATAGAAGACTATAATAGGCCATCTGAACTTTTCATATTTGAGCATTTATATAGGGCCTTTACAAATCGAGGTTGGCGATGGAACGTGTGTGAGTGTGTACGTGCGTGAGTGTGTTGTATACTCTCGTATTATGCGGAGTCTTCTGATTGGCCTATTTACTGTCGCTTCAATGTATTCTTTTCACTGTTTCATGTCTTGCTGTCTGTAGAATTACTGCAGGTTTCGCCCCGAGAGAAATTACTCCTCTCCTTTTTACTTAACTCGTTCACTTCTTTACTTACCTAATTATTCGTACAACTTGCCTATTACTTGCTCTATTCTATTATTTATTACTTTCTTAAATCTTGTTTACTTTTTTACTCGATTCTACGGGGCGGAGTCTGTATGCGTGATGACCTCTTGGTCTGAATTTCGTAGGTCGCAGATTTTATAAATCAAGTCTTGAGTCGGACAAATCAATGGGTCCAAGGATATAATATTATGACTTCTATAGCGCCCTTATAATAATGCACAAAGAGTCGATCGATTGTCACTTCAAAGATTAAACAAACCGCTAACAAATCTTGAAGTCCTTTGCATTTCAAGACCGCGACTCGCGTGCAACAGGTTGCTTAGCATTCAATTTATATAGCTTCATCGGCAGACCGCTGGCAGACTGTGAACCACTACATAGTTCTTTAGTCACTCCATCACTTTGCCAGCCATTACACTACAGCCGTACAGTTCTTCAGAGCATTGGTTCGGAATCAGAAGAGTGCTGAAACTGACCAAGACAGCGAGAGAGCAAGTCAAAGACAGTTTCAGATATGTAGAGAGGAGAGTCTCTTGCCATGCACGACTGCAGATAAGAAGTTTACGGGAAGAGCTCCTCGCACTTGTTGAAGTGGGATGGACTGTCTGGGTTGGCGAGAAAAGCTCGGCCAATCTGTTGATGTGGGATCGGTTGATCTCTATAAAACTCTGATCATGAGTAGGTTAGTAAGTATATTCTTTATTGAAGAGAGCCAGTGCACCTTTCAGGTCGAAGCAGGTGAAAGTGTTGTGTGGTGTGCTGCCGAACAACAGAGTCGATACTACAACGAGACTTGACTTCGCAGGCAAGTCTTGTTGTAGTATCGACTTCGCAGGCAAGTCTTCCAATTATTCAGCAAACGTTACTAAAGCGATTGAGAAGCTGTGTTTCAAATATATAGAAGCGTGAGTGAATTGGGGAGGCTGGCCCTTGTAGTAGCAGTAGTGGTGAGACTGGACGGAAGGGAATGTAGCTGCGGATTTATATCCGGAGACCATGCAGAGGCAGATTTAACAGAACGCTTAGGTTAATTTTTCGCTATATATATATATATATATATATATTCTGGGAATAACCTCACTCGGTTCTCCTTTACAAAAGCTCTAACCCGAAGGTTTTATAGGAATAACCTCACTCGGTTCTCCTTTACAAAAGCTCTAACCCGAAGGTTTTCTAGGAACAACCTCACTCGGTTCTCCTTTACAAACAAGCTGAACAATTCTTAAGTTCAGCCTAACTTCGATTTCTGCTTCTTTGTGATCGAGGAGTATCGACGAGTTTCTGTTATATATATATATATATATATACATATATATATATATATATATATATATATATATATATATATATAATATATATATATATATATATTATATGTATATATAGTAATCCACGGATCCAACCACGAGGACATATGAACTATAGGCATCTGCTGACCCCTTTGACCGCTCAACTTTGCTGACGATTGTTTTCTGTGAACGTTGATTTCTGGCATTTTTCCATTAGTACCTTTTCTGCGCAGTAGGCCTACATCTTGTGCCAACAGTTGTTGAAATCTTATAAAAAATTATGTAATGTGTACACTGTATATGCGGTGAACGTTGGTCTGTAGCTGTTAAAACGATTGGTACCAGGCGAAATTTTTCTTTAAAAATCTTAGCACATCTGTTGTTGTGGATGGGCTGCTCGCTATAAAGCCCTATACTGTTATACACGAGGTCTAGTGGACCAGTTGAGTCGGAGCAGATGAAAGTGTATTTTGGTTCTCTACAGAACAACGGGGTCGATATTGCAACGAGAATTAACTTAGCAGGTGAGTCTTCGTCTAACAGCTGCTGTTGATAAAGTGGTTGGGAGTTTGTAACAAATCTCTTGCAGCGTGAATAACGTGGGAGAGGCAAGAGTTGGGAGTGACAGCAGAAATGAGGTTAGACGGGTTATAGGCCTATCGCTGCGCTTGAACTAGAGTCGCGTTTAGCGGGCACCCTAGGTAATTTTTTATCGCCCTTGTATTTTTTTCCAAAATTTTGTAATTTAACCAATGTCGTTATAACTTGTTAGCCTATGTTATTAATGTTATTATTACTATTCCTGTAATTTTATAGAGCGCCCCTTCAAGACTGTCTACTCAGGAGCGCTCCCAGCCCAACCTCGGTCGAAGAACACAGTCTTAAGGTCAGAGAAGAACAGGGCAGAGTTAGTTAATCAAGGTGAGGAACGACCAAAGCGTGTAGCCTACAAGAGTTGAGGCAGCTTTAGGAGAGAGGGAGCGGGATTTATATTGTCTTCCTACCAGAATAAGCGACTCCTGTTAATGACTGCGAGCGGGTGTGTTTTGTAGGTGTTGATAGTGAAGATGATTCGGGTGACGATGATGTTCGTTGTCTGTTTGAGCGGAATTCTGTTGATGTCGCCCTCTTGCGACGCTGTCGTCCATAAAATCTGTCGGATGAGGGACCTGATTAAGCCCTACATCCGACTCTGTCCGAGGTCTTGGGATGAACCTGTGGCCCCTCGTGGCGTCGACGTTGAACGACCGGCGAAGTCGGAACGAACGGTACACGCGGTTTCACCTACGACCAAAGGTAGTCGATGACTAAGTACTAATATGTTTGATGTAAATGAGGTGGTTAAGTTAAAGATTACTCTTTTACGCGTTACACAGAAGTCCTCGGAGGCGTTTTGTCTAATCTAGCGAATCTTAATAATTATGGAAATCGAAATCGGGGTTGAGCTTAAATAGAAGTTGAAGTTAGTTGAAGCAATGTTGTGGTTCAGACTATAACCTAGAAGTTGACAGGTTCAATCCTGTTAAGCAGAATCTATGCAGCGACCGTAGGCAAGTTGGCCTTGTCACTATACACCAGATAAGATGGTATTGGAGTAGGTAGTTAAACTGCAAATCTTGCGATGTACTGAACCGATTCCAGAACCTAGATTCGTCCGTAGCCTGGTCAAAGGCCGAATAGCTGGATATAGGAGCATCTCCCGTACGTTGCACTGTGGAAGAATTTGAACGAGGTTTCGCCCAAAGTGATTTTGATAGCTTGTGCATTGTTTGATAACAATGTCATATACATGTAAATCGTTGGATTGGAGCCTTGTGAGTTTTCGCTTAAAGTGCAGACGGTAACGGGTATTTACATCGTTGATCTTTTCAGAGGAAAAAGAAGAGCCACCCTCCTTGGTTCCTCTGCAGGGGCCTCTGAAGAGTCTTGGTTCGAGGAAGGATGTGAAGGGACTCATCGATGCCGAGTCGCCTCCTTCCGTTGGAGAGGGATTGAGTGATCGAGGAATGGTCGGAAAACGAATGCGAAGGTCCATTCGCCAGAAGAGAGGACGGCTCCAAGATCTGCTTCGTCTGTGTTGCACCCGCGGATGCAGCGACCGGGACATTGCACGCGGCATGTGCTAGCCAAGAAGTTGGCCTCTGAACTCCTGCTAAAAATTCTAACCTGCATGCACAACATTTAGTGGTGTTAGTGACTGCTGCTATCTTTTTCTGATGCGCCAAAGGTTGAAGTCTGCACAACTGATGTAACAGTACGTGCTGTCGACTTTTGTTTCCTCTAAAAACGGCGTAGTATGCAAATTGTTGAACTATGCTAAGCACTGTAAAACGCTTGGCATCTATTCATGACAAATTTGTTTCAATAGAGAATCGATTCTTTTTGCTGGAAAGAAATGACAATGACCTTTTTTAGAGCCCTGGGCCATGCCGATAGGCCCAGGGCTTTTAAACGTTGCATTCTAAGTGTTTCACGGTGATCGTCTATAGCATATTGCCGAAGAACAGGGTGTGGATTTTTCGGCATGGCACAGGGCTTTTTTTAGCGTGTAGTTCTCACAAAATGTGCAGTTCTAAATCAATTTGTGCAGCTGTAAAAGCAATTTTGTGCAGTGAAAAATTGCTAAAGAAGGTCATTGTCATCCAATTGGGAAAAATTTACATGGGTTTTTGAAAAAGAGAGAAGAGGTTGTGCAGTTCTAAAGTTTCCTTTAAAAATGCCCTGCACAACGAAGCTATCTAGGATTGAGGTCAGAAGCCCATTAACCGACATTTCCAATATCCGGGTTTTAGGTGGGCGATAAGTGGACTGGTGGGCTTGAACTGCCCAACTCGAGCCCAATTGGGACTGCTGACAGAAGTCCATTAAGCGACGATTGCGACATCCGATAGGTTTTATAGGATGGGCGATAAGTGGACTCCGTTCTCCTTTACAAAAACTAACCCGAAGGTTTTATAGGAAAAACCTGACTCGGTTCTCCTTTACAAAAGCTCTAGCCCAAAGGTTTTCTAGGAATAACCTCACTCGGTTCTCCTTTACAAAAGCTCTAACCCAAAGGTTTTCTAGGAACTCGGTCTTTTGCTACGAATGTTTTTAGGAATAACCTCACTCGGTTCTCCTTTACAAAATGCTCTAACAAGGTTTTTAAGAATAACCTCACTCGGAACTAACCCGAAGGTCTTTTAGAAATAACCTACTCGGCTCTTCTCCTTTACAAAATAACCCGAAGGTTTTATAGGAATAACCTCACTCGGTTCTTCTTTACAAAAAGCTCTAACCCGAAGGTTTTCTAGGAATAACCTCACTCGGCTCTCTTTACAAAAGCTCTAACCCGAAGGTTTTCTAGGAATAACCTCACTCGGTTCTCTTTACCTGCTCTAACCTGAAGGTTTTCTAGGAATAACCTCACTCGGCTCTCCTTTACAAAAGCTCTAACCCGAAGGTTTTCTAGGAATAACCTCACTCGGTTCTCCTTTACAAAAGCTCTAACCCGAAGGTTTTCTAGGAATAACCTCACTCGGCTCTCCTTTACAAAAGCTCTAACCCGAAGGTTTTATAGGAATAACCTCACTCGGTTCTCCTTTACAAAAGCTCTAACCCGAAGGTTTTCTAGAATAACCTCACTCGGTTCTCCTTTACAAAAGCTCTAACCCGAAGGTTTTCTAGGAATAACCTCACTCGGCTTTCTCCTTTACAAAAAGCTCTAACCCGAAGGTTTTCTAGGAATAACCTCACTCGGTTCTCCTTTACAAAAGCTCTAACCCGAAGGTTTTCTAGGAATAACCTCACTCGGCTCTCCTTTACAAAAGCTCTAACCCGAAGGTTTTCTAGGAACAACCTCACTCGGTTCTCCTTTACAAAAGCTCTAACCCGAAGGTTTTATAGGAATAACCTCACTCGGTTCTCCTTTACAAATGAATGCTGTAACCCGAAGGTTTTCTAGGAATAACCTCACTCGGCTCTCCTTTACAAAAGCTCTAACCCAAAGGTTTTCTAGGAATAACCTCACTCGGCTCTCCTTTACAAAAGCTCTAATCCCAAAGGTTTTATAGGAATAACCTCACTCGGTTCTCCTTTACAAACAAGCTGAACAATTCTTAAGTTCAGCCTAACTTCGATTTCCGCTTCTTTGTGATCGAGGAGTATCGACGAGTTTCTGTTCGAAATAATAATGTCGTGTGGATTATTATTGGTCGATTGTCTCTTCAAAAGGAACAGTTTTTCATCGAATTTCGAATTAATTTTTCTGATAAAAATTGTCGATGATCTGCTGTTCAAAGTTACATGTTCTAAAATGCGATCTTTCGATTTTCGATTTGTGTCACCAAATGGCCTACCGTTTTTCGTCGAATTTCATCTTTCTGTTTCTCCGGATTGACGAATTTCGATATTTTTTCCTCGAAATGTTTGCCGTTAGGTCTACGTCTGGTGACTTTGGTCGCCTTCACAATCGGTCCGAAGATGACGTCATCAGAACAACAATCGCGAGATGACGGTTTTTTCAAAATTTACGTCATCAGTTCGCAAAGTAAGTAAGTAAGTTCGTGGCACGCATTTTCTCATTTCTTCCAAAGTCAGAGATTTGTTGCTGTAGAACCTACATGAATTGTCTGGTATAGGCTCAAACTAGTAGGCCTAATTCAAATGCCGACCTTCAGTGATCGAAAAAGGCCTGCTTGAAACGGAAATTATGAATCACTGTAACTTTACGTGAAATTGTGAAACTGCATTAGGCCTACCCATCACTGTTCAGGCTTTTCATTCAAGACCCTATAGTCTAGGTATGTAGGCTAAAGCGCCGTGCTTTTGCCAGCGTTTAACAAAGACTACTTATTTAGACTACTTTAATTACCTACCTAATGCATCGGGTTAACTTGATTTAATTCTATTTGTAGAATGATGATATCAATGTCTTTTTACTAAATGTCTTTTAAGCACATTATTAGAGCTTGTTAATTTAGAACTTGCAGCCTATATAATCGCAAGTTCTCCAACCGAGCCATGATCATCTGGAAACCGGAATCGGACCTCCTTCGGAATACACTCTCGTAGCCTACTACCCTTCTGACTAGACGCAGCGCTCGTGCATAAGCTGGTGCCCTGCGCTTGGCTTTCGAGTGGCGCTTAAGAAGTTTGGTGATTACGATTTCGTAGCGAACGCTGGAGTCTCAATAGGGCTTTTTAGCGTGCAGTTCTACACAAAATGTGCAGTTCTAAATCAATTTGTGCAACTGTAAAAGCATTTTTGTGCAGTGAAAAATTGCTAAAAAGGTCATTGTCATCCAATTGGGAAAAATTTACCATGGGTTTTTGAAAAAGAGAGAAGAGGTTGTGCAGTTCTAAAAATTCCTTTAAAAAGCCCTGGCATGGCCTGCGTCCTTTGATTCTCTGTGTCGTAGCTGTTGTAAGGGACTGTTGTTACACTAGTACTCTATACTCTATCTATAGTACTCCGTATGCGATGGACCAAGAATGAAAAGGAGCTGAGAGCCGAACGAGAATGTATGCAACACTTGGCATACGGATGATCCTAGCTTAAAAAACAGATTGCAGAAGAAAATAAATATAGCCAACGGAAGTATCTTTTGCTAACTTTACTGATAATAAATTAAATAATAATCATTATTCTAGACGTTGAAGGGGAAAATTAGGAAAGAACAGGTCGGGCCTGTTTACGAGGGTGAAAAGACGGACGAAAAACTATACTGCCACCAAGATCAAGGCTTCGTTCATGCATGTCGGTCAAAACTTGGGAAAGCGAGCCCTTCATGCGTGTCGGTCACTTATCCGCATCGAGCAAAAAGCGTCGATAGCCTTTTTGATGTTTAGCAAAGCGGTCGTTGGCAACTTTTGTATTCATTCGAGTTGTCTTTCAATCAATCAATCAATTTATATAGCGCCTCTTCAAGGGTTCTACTCAGAGGCGCTCCCGAGCCAGGCCTGATCATAGAGAAAAGTCTTCAGTTGTGAATAGAAGGAAGTACAAAAATTACGAGGGGATAGGCGGAGGAAGGTTCTCTAAAGTCTCGGCGCGAGGTGAATCCTATCGCGTCTGTATGAATAATCTTGATGAATTTAATTTAGATTCAGCTGAATTTGTATAGCGCAAATATTGCAGATACGGGATCCGTTTAAGAAGTCAACTAATGACTTCTTCTTGCGTGACAGCGATTGATTTGTGAGAATCGTAAGAGGGTTGGACTGCAATCCTTAAATTTCGCCTAACAGAATCGCAGCCGTCCACCAACAGACCCACTTGCTCTCTCATCCATCCATCCGGCTACCATCCTTCCATCTACCATCAATTGAAATCTTTCATGTAGCGCTTTCATAAAAATTTCTATTCATGGGTTCGAGGTACTGAACGTCACGTAAAATGACAACTGATTGATTGATCAATTAATTAATTAAGGAAGGAAGCAAGCAAGCAAACAAGTTAGTAAGTAATAAGTAAGTAATCTCTATTAGCGCGAGACAAAGGTCAAATCAAATCAAATCATTTTATTCGGTGACCAACCGAGAACAGTGTAGCACTCAATAAAAAAGTCACACTGGGGACACTGAAAGGATCTTACGGCCATGCTAAGTAGGGCCCCCTAAGCTTGCAGTACAGCCTCACGAGGAAATCCAATGTACTTAACTGGTGTAAAACTAAGCGTATTAAAGAACAAAAAAGATAAATCTTAACAAAAGACTCAGCAACACACATTTCAGATTAATTTATGTGAATATCTATGACACAATAGCGCCTTCGTGAGTTTCTAGCGCCTTCGTGAGTTTCTTGTAAGGCGCTATATAAATGGCCATATACATACATACATACAATTTAGGCTCACATTTAATCGCATTTAGAAGATGTTGATGGAGTGGATCAGTAGAGCTAGCTGCTGTTGTATAAGATAGATTCTTGGGAATCTTGGGAGACCAGGGTCAATTATTATTTCCAATTGACGTCAACACCTCCATGGGGCATTCCTGCATATTCTACGTTGAGCCATTGAGAAAAAGGCAACTTTCAAAATGCAGTTTAAATCCAAAAGGTCAGTATGTCGAGATAGAGAGGCAGTTCAGTAAGGCTATGCAAATCAGGTATACCGTACCCTTATGCAGGGCTCCATAATTCGGTCACTGCATAATATATTGCATTATATCTTTACATTTTTATAGCGCATCTCGTTATGCACGCCAATCAGAGGCGCTCCCAATGCGAGAGACACAGAACAGAGAAAGTGGTCTTCAGACAACGAAAAGAGGCACTTGGCATACCAGTTAATAAGGAGGAGAGTGTCGACGGAGGAAGCTGGTTCCATAGTTCAAGGCCAATGCAGACAAAAGCTCATGCTTTAGCCATGATAGTAGTCCTCGCTCACGAGGACATATATATATATATAATTATATATATATATATATATATATGCATAGGCGTAGCTACATTGAGGCACGAGGAGGCAGTTGACTCCTCTTGCATTGCTTTTTTAATGATGCAACATATGGATTTAGACAGAAGTTCCAGGGCTTCAAGCTATGCCTCCCGGAGTTGCCTACTTTTGAATTTAAGTCTGGCTACGGCCCTGTAGGCCTATATATGTATATATATAGAGCTATGGTATAATACACTGACCACGTGCTAGTTCTTTGGTCTCTTTATCACTTTGCCAGCTGTCACACTAGGCGTATAGTTCTATACAGAGGCTTGGCTCGGAATCAGAACAGTGCTGAAAGTGACCAGGACGAAGAGTGAGTCAAAGACAGATACAGATATGCAGAGAGAACAGTCTTTGGTCATGCATGACTGCCGTAAAGAAGTCGTCGGGAAGAACTCGTCGCGCTTGTTGAAGTAGGATGGTCTGTCTGGGTGGGCGGGAAAACCTCAGAACACCTGTTGATGTGGGATGGGCTACTCGCTATAAAGCTCTGTTCATGAGAGCCAGTGCATCTTTCGAATCGAAGCAGGGGAAGTGTTGAGTGGTTTGCTGCCGAACAACGAAGTCAATACGACAACGAGACTTAACTTCGCAGGCAAGTCTTCCAATTAGTTCTGTAAGCACCGATAAAGCGACTGAGAATTACTGTTTTAAATCTACTGTAGCGTAATAGGATACATTGGCCTTGAAAGTGGGAGTAGAGACCAGACGAGACTGAAGTTATTTTATATCCGAAGTCCAGAGGTAGATTTTAAAGCGGCCCTTGGTTAAATTTTTCGCTGCCTTTTTTGTTTGTTATTAAGATTTAGCTCTAACTAATAACACAATTTATATTTATTGTATAACCAGAATAAGTGAACTCTCGTTAATGACTATGAACGGATTGTTTTTTGTAGGTGTTTATGCTGAAGATGAATCATCCGGTGACTATGATGTTCGTTGTCTGTTTGAGTGGAATTCTGTTGATGTCTCCCTCTATCGACGCTGCCAAGCTTAGAATCTGTCGGACTAGGGACCTCGTTTCGGCCTACGTCCGGATCTGTCCGAGGTCTCTGCACGAGGAGGAAACGGTGGCCAACGGTGTAGACGCTGAAGGACCGTCAAAGTCGGAACGAACTGTGCAAAAGTCTAGATATACATCGGATACAGGTAATCGATGACAAAGTATATTTTTATGCAGATAAGCTGATAGGGATGTTGCCCTACGCGCTCTATATATAGCTATGGCAAATATGTAAGTTGAGGGATAGGAATTTGGGTTTAGACCAGAAACCTGCATCTGGGCGCTGAATTTAGGAGCACTGGACGAGATAGTCCGAATAGGATCTCCAACCATCAAAATGTAGTGATAGTCCGAGTGGGTTTCTGCATGGAATGAGGACACTGGCGGTGACTGTTTTGAATCGTTTGTCTTTCTGTCTGCCTGCGTCCGCTTGCCCGCGTATCTTTGGTTTCAGGTGTTTGGGATATCTATCTCTATATATAAATTATTATTATTACGACGGTTTTATAAAGCGCTCATTCAAGACCGTCTATGGATAAGTGGGACACGGTGGCCGAATGCTTAAGAGTGCTTAGAGCGCTTTCCCTGTAACGCGGAATGCACGGGTTCGATCCTCCACTCGGGCGGTTAATTACTGTGTAAGGACATTGAGCAAGTCCTTCACTCGTATCTACTCGGCGCCATCGATGTTCTGTCGTATAGTCGTGTGCACTTCTAAAGGAGGGCAATATCAAAATACAGTTGCATTGCATTGTATTGTAAATGTTGGGTTGGAAAGCTATTAACTGTACATGTGTGGAGGTCGTAGTCGGTCTTTATAGTTCGCGTGTTGCGGAAGGTCTAGGTTTTGGCGATTCTTTCAGTAACGACCAGGACACTCTTTACGATTAACGGTATAGTCCAGAGGTTCCCAAACTAGGGAGCGTCCACCCCAGAGGGTGCGAAATGTCATTTCAGGGGTGCGACAAAGAGGGAAAGTATGTACTATAAGAATGCATCGACAATACTTTATAAATTGTTGGACTGTCATAGGATAACTGAGATTAGAAGTTTATCTTCATGTAACACTGTAAGCCTGTATGATTAGCCTAAAACTTGTAAGCACAAGTTTCATTAGTTACGATTTCGTGTGTCTTCAAATGTGACAATACTTTTGTAGGGTGTGCAAACATTGGTCAAACATTTCCCAGGGTTGCGGGGCATAGAAAAGATTGGAAACCCCTGGTATAGTCTATGGACAAGTGGGATAACCCTCTTAGTCCGTGACCTAGCGGTTGTGGGTTCGAACATTCTGAGCGGACCCTGTGCAACGACCTCGGGTAGATTTGATGTCAACATGACTCGCCGCAAGTCGTGCGATGAAATGACTCCGTCTCTAGAATCGCGAAATTCACCCACTGCCGACTAGGAAGGCAAAAGCTGTTAAGAACAGTTCTTTCAAAGCCACCAACTATTATTTGCGTTTTGCAGTTGCTCGATTGGAGTCTTGAAGGTTTTCTTGTTTTTCAGACATTAACGAGTATTTATTTTGACGTTTTTCAGAGGAAGAAGACGAACCGGGTTCTCTGGCTGCGTTGGTGGATTTGCTGCTGGACATGGACTCGAGGAGGTCGGCTGTGGAGGAACTGACCGACGATGACCAGTCGCTTGCTTCCGCTGGAGAGGGATTGAGTGGTCGAGGAGGAATGGTGGGAGAACGAAGACGCAGGAGGTCCGTCACCAAGAAGGGAAGGGTTTACAAGCTGCTTCGTCTGTGTTGCATTCACGGATGCACCGACAAAGACATTAAAAATGGCATCTGTGCTGAGGAAGCTGAACCAACCCTTTGAACCTCTGAACTCCGCTGCTAGGAGAGCGTTGAACGATATGTGATATTGTTTTCGGTGAACATTGATTTATAGCATTCTCCTTTTGACTTCTGTGAACTTTTCTTTGAAAGAGTTGAAAGAAGATAAACTTTACGCCGTGTATCTGGAAATTTTTTTCGTGGATGTTGGTGCATTCACCGTATAGGCTGTTTTTGATGTAAATTCTTGCTATATTCTTCGGCAGTCTCCTTAAGGCTACGAGCAAAGTAACTTGTATAGCACTTCCGTAAGAACTTGATTATCACAGTAATGTAATTGGTAATTGTTGTAATTTGAGTTGGGCTTGATTTACCTGGATGTTTGTATAGCGCAAACGCTACTAGAGGCATTAGATGCTCTGCTGACTGGCTTGATCTTTTAGTTCCTATAGGACTAGGACTGCCTTGGCTCAACGCTGTGGTTGGTCCCTCTACTTGGAATGGCCTTTCCCCCTCGCTAAAGGCTAAACTAATGACTTGTTTTTCTTCTTTGGTCTCTCGTTCTTTAAAGACGTTTCTTTTCCCCGGGGTTTCGTGCTGAGAGCGCCTCTGAATAGTTCTTCTGAGAGGGGAGCTATATAAATCTTGGGTCGAGCAATTCAGCTGTGAGAAGCATTCAACTATCCATCCATCGATCAACCCAAGGACCGAACCAGCCATCCACCCTCCTCGATGCTTGGTTAGCCTACTGCGACTAACCATATGCCTGGATGCAGCAAAAAGTACGTCGTATAACAAATCGCTGCCTAGGCAAATTACAGTAAAATGTAGACGCGCAATAAATAATGCAGCTTCGCCAGTTAACTACGGCCGAACTATAGGCCGCAGTTAAGTCGTAACAACAGTAGAGGTAGTCCTACCTAGCAACCGTAGAGTTGTATTCACATAGATAAACACTAGCCACGCCTTCAGCTTTTGTAGGGATGGAATTTAGGACGGGAAATGATCAATGCTCTTGTTCTCCTTTCAGTCTACTCGTTCTACTGTGTCGGCCGATTGTTTGACTTTTGCAAGACCGTAAGCATGTATGGACGCTGGTAGCTAATGTGAGTAGTCGATGATAAACGAAGCCTTGAGCCAATTAGGATCTCCGTGAGTTAATGAATCTAACTTAAAAGAATCCTACTTAAACTAATAAATTTTATAGCGCCGTTGTCACAATGCCCAAACCATCAATCGATGTTCGCTTCAAAGACTAAGCAAAAAAATTATTGTCCTTGGAAGTCCCGTTCGTTTCAAGAAGACGTCTCATGTGAAACCATTTACTCAGCGAAGTCACGAGAATTTATGTAGCTCCAGACCATAATCAGACTGAATGGCACACCAAGTTCGCTACTGTCCTAATTACTGGCGTATAATTCTACAGAGGTTTGAATGGTACTGAGCAAGACTAAGAGTAAGTCAAAGACAGATACACATATGCAGAGAGAAGAGTCTCTTGTCACGCATGCCTGCTGCAGTTGGCGGGAAGAGATCATCGCACTTGTTGAAATTCCAAAAAATTTAACTTCAATAATTATCGTTATAATTTTTATTTATTGTCGACTCTATCGCAGTTAAATTAATTTTAAATGTTCATTTTTAAATTTTAATCTTGTGAGGTTTGCTTGTCACCCCAAACCATGACCATGTCCTCCCTTTTTCCTGTAATATATCTGCCACTGTCCGCGACCGATAAAATGAAGATGTGACAGATTTTGCTTTACAAGAAAAACATATGCAGTTCGCTTATCCTTGACAGCCTCGTACCTGGAGAACAAAAGGCTCCGTTGATAGTCGTATCGCTAACCAGAAGGAGGCCAGTCCAGGTTGGTTGTCTGTTGTCAATTCAGAAGCTGTACTTGCAAAGGAAGTGGTCCTTCAAGCTCACCCAGACTGGAGCAGCCCTGGTATGAAATGCCAGCTGATTCATTGTCGGCGTCTTCGCTAGGCGGCACTATGGAACAGAAATCTGAAATGACATCTCGTAGCCGATGCTTAAAAGCCTTGATTAATTTGGTGTAGATGACTCTTGATGATCACATTCGCCAGAAGACAGGCGGTTTACAAGCTGTGTTGCATTCGCGGATGCAACGACGACGACATTAAGCGCGGCATCTGTGCTCAAAAAGCTGACCCGATCCCTTGAACCTCTTAACTCGGCTGCTTGGAGAGTGCACGCTATCACGATAGGCCTATGCATTGCTAGTGAACTTTTTCTCAAATTAATGGTAACCGTTGAAATCTTATAAAATTTGTGACACTGTATGGCCTAGGCCTCCGTGCTATGAACTTTGATCTCTAATAGCGCTTGGCAATTACATGCCGAATTTGGTTCATTAAAGAATCGTTTCAGTTTATTGGAGGGAGTCGAATGGTAACTAGACGTTCCTCTAAGTATATGACGAAATTATATGAAGTAATTTTTATGTTTTAGGATATCGCAGAGGGATGAGGTGTGGATTTTCGATGCTGCTTACGTCCGTTTTTTTTTATGACGCTACCGTAGTTTTCCAAATGCGATTGACCAAGAACGATGACGACAGAGCGAGAATGAAGTGGTCTCTTGGCCTACAGATGAACCAGACCATGGAAGACGGAACGTAAAATGAAATGTGTGGATGGATGCGGAAGAAAGATTGCGAGAACAGAACGCGGATTTGCGATGGTCATGACTGATGGGTAACGCATTGTTGCCTATCTTGCGCTTCCATTATAGTTTAATCAAACCCTTGAAAGGAAATAAGGAAAGACATTGTTCGATAAGGATTGTGTCGGAGGTTAAAGAGATTGACGAAGCCAGTGTTAGACTGTAATGTGCTGGAAAATTGAAGATGAATTCATGCGTGTCCGTGAACACGACACTTGCTGCCTATGTAAAACCGATAGTCGTTCATGTGTGTGGGGCAATTCTTCGTACCGTTTCGAGCGAATGCCGTAGATGACTTTTTGATGTAGCACCGCGCTCTTTGTTACTTCTTAGTCGCTCTTGCTCGGCTTGTCTTTAGTTTCCTTAAGTCTCCGAGCGAAGTGCTAAGGCAAATGCAGAATTTCTTTACAATAAATGGAGTAGCTATTCACCTGGAACTTTATATAGCGCAAATATTTTGGAATGCATATTTTGTAGACCCATTTAAGACGTAATGACGTGATGGTTCATGACTTACGAGAATCTTCAGAGAGTTTGACTGCAAGGCTGCGGCACGTCTAAGAGAATGGCAACCAACTATCCATCGGATGACCCAAACATCAATCAAAGTATCCCATCCTCCAACCATCCACTCGCCCAAGACCACTTACCCTGTCGTCAGTTCATCGATCCATCTGAATCTTTTATGAAGCGTCTTTGCAGGATCTCTGCTCGGATTTTGGCTAGAACTGAATCTCGTCGGAAGCATTGGTCTTCGTCGAGAATAGACAGTGGGCCCTTCTCGCATTTGTCACTTTATTATTATTATTATTATTATTATTATTATTATTATTATTATTATTATTATTATTATTATTATTATTATTATTATTATTATTATTATTATTATTATTATTATTATTATTAAAAAAATTATTATTATTAAGCATTTATTAAGCGTCAATGGCCAAGCATCAATCGATGGCGTTGAGCAATTATGAGTGAGGAACATGCTCTGGGTCCCTACACATTAACCGTTTCAGGGAAGGAGACTCATACCCGTATACTCACTACAAGGCGATCGCCGCTCTAACCAATCGGCCATCATGTTCTGATAGACTGCCAGTTTAAATAATATACAGGCCCTATAGGAAGACCAGAAGTATTGTATTGTATCTATACATTTATATAGCGTCTCTCACAGTGCACATCAATCAGAGGCGCTCCCAATGCGAGAGACCAATTCATGCTGCAGAGAGCCCGAAGCGCGTGTCTGCAGCACAGCGATGGTCTCAATTAACAAACGGTTTAATATCATTAATAATAATTATATGCGAAACACTTGCTGTGTCCGCCAGATTTTGCAGCAAAGGCACATAGGGCCTACCATCACTGCCCCAGCTGTCCACTCGATTTAATAATAAATGGTAGTTTACGGTGAATGCCAATCTATATTATATACTTTGGGGAGTTGGGGAGTTGAACCCCGCAAATGGTTCGCGGATGTGGAAAAATTGTCAGACTGTTTGATGAAATTTGAGATTAAGCTGCCCAGTAGGCCTATATATATATTTCAATGTCTAGGATGACATTCAAATCTAAGCTGTATATCGCATACAGGGTGGGCTGTGAAATTGACATAATAGGCTGTACGTACGTATGTATATTATGTTAGAAGAACGATCTTTGTGTATACTTGGAGTGCCCCATTGTTAGCTTGCGATTGAGACCCTCCTGCAACGTATCGCAAATGCGCTATAGTGACTGTCTGCATAAATAGGCTACTTATGCATCTGAGTATTTATGTAGCTCTTCGATTTAACTCACGAAACCTTCATCGCAAACCTAACTGTTGTTGCAGTTCTTAAAGAGCGGTTAGTTCGTTTATCAATCAATCAATCAATCAATCAATCAATCAATCAATCAATCAATCAATCAATCAACCAATCGTTTATTGTAGCTATTTGACATATATACAGCACAAGCAGTGAAAACTATCCAAAGCGAGGCAACAAAGGGGTTCCAAAAAGGGATCGAGATCCAGCTAGATAGGAACCTCTTATACGCAACTGTATGTCTATGTATGTATTGTAAATGGACATTTATATAGCGCCTTGCAAGAACCTCACGAAGGCGCTAAACGTAGCCAGGGCCGTAGCAAGCTATAATTGCGCCCTGTGCCAAGCTTAAATCTAGCGCCCCACCCCTTAAAGATCATCTTAACCAATAACGATCAAATTTGTTATCTCGAATATAATATTAGTCTTTTTCTTTTAAAGAAAATAGAAACGAAGTTTCTGTGCTTTTATTAACATTTCATTTTAGTCACTTCAGATTTATTTCGCTGTTGAAGGGACTTTGACGACAGGGAGGTTCGGGCAAGTTCCTTGAGGAAAGGATTGGACTTCCGTCGGGTTCGATTCCCCAACGTAGCCATGGGTGTCCCACCGTGTAATCAACACGGGGTTTTTATGAAGCAGGCGTGCGCTCCTACAGGGCCCGCCTGTACCGTGACTTGTATAGCGCAACTAACCGCTATGTCTTCCAGCTCTTCAGATACTAGGCGGAGCTTAGAGCTTACGATCGGCTTTGGTGCCGACCGAAAAGTGTCTGCTCTGATTGCATGGGCTCCTCGTCCCAATAGCAGTACTTTCATCATCTGTCCGGGGTTCACTCCCCGTCTTAGCACTTACTGTAGGCCTACTCATGAGTCATTAGCACTTCTGCCTGGTCTTCTTGCCGGTGTATAACTTTCTGGATTAAATCATCTAGCTCTGCATTAGCTGGCACTGACAACTCAACATTCGCCAATTCGCTAGTTCTGATTTTAATATAGTTCAATTAACAGAAATTCACAAGAGATACCGAATTGCGGTTTCCACATCCAATTGCGCCAAAATTACATTTTTCATTCCGTTTTATAAAGTTAGCTGTCTTTTTCAAAACTACCGTTTCACCGATCGGGATCGAATTAGCAAACATCCATTCAATAGCAATGCACTGTTTTAGTAAGCAGGGACGGTACCTGCAAAACCATCTAACATAGCCTCTTTCCTTGGTTGCTGTTTAACGACACTGTGTCATAACAAAGATGATTAGTGTCGCCCTCCTCCTTTCTCCAGGCTTGGGACTAGCACTACCACAAGTAGGGTAGTGGCGGAGTTTAGCCCCTTCCCAGTCCTTCACCTCGTTTTATAGGCTAACCTACGCACCTAAAGAACCGCGTTCTTTTCGCTGGCTTTTACACCAATCACAACGCGTATCACAAGCGTCCTTTAATTTCCCCTCGTAAATTTCCACCAATCACGGTAGTTCGTTCTATTTGGCATTTGCGCCCAATTTGGTATATGCCAGATTTGCTATTATTTAATTTAATTACATTTATTTTATTTGTGATAGATATTTCATATTTCAAGAGAAAGTATTATTAGTAATTAAATCGATCATTCCGTCTCAAAATTTGCGCCCCCTCTTGAGTAGCGCCCTGTGCCATGGCACCGTTGGCACATGCCTCGCTACGGCCCTGAACGTAGCTACCCAACAGGTCTAAACAGACTCGACTTAAGAAATTTGTTAATGTTTGCTGAGCTGCATGCGGTGCAATGCTGCTAATGCAAATTTGTTAACGGAAGACAGTTGCATTTTGATGGTCCAATGCATGAGAATGTACGGGAGCGCGGGACCGTCAAGTCCCCACGAGCGGCAGAACGTAAGTATTGACGACCTGGCTGGCTGGAGACGGGAATACAGAGCTCCCTGATGTACTCTATAGGGCCGCACCGACCATCGATGTTCGTCCCATGAGGATGATCTTAAATGTGATCCTTTCCTAGACCAGGAGCCAGTACAACGTGTCTCGCATATATAGATCGAAATATGAGAGAATTTTTGCAGCTTTGCGCTGATGCTCGGGTTGAAAGAAAGGCTTATGGACCGCAGCGAAATGTATGAGGAGACTATTTCATATCCAGTCTGAGATAGTACGAAGGGTAATTTTCTTCACTGACCGACCTAAAAATCGTCTCAACGATGGCAACAGTAGAGTTAGTCTTAACAACAGTAGAGTTAGTCCTAGCAACAGTAGAGTTAGTCCTAGTAACAGTAGAGTTAGTCTTAACAACAGAAGAGTTAGTCCTAGCAACAACAGAGTTTGTCATAGCAACAGTTGATTTAGTCCTAGCAACAGTAGAGTTAGTCCTACAGCAATAGAGCTGGCCTTAACATTCATTCATTCAGTCCTTCATTCCGGAAATTTATTTAGCGCCTCTTCAACAAGCCTACTCAGAGGCGAGTTACAACAGTAGGGTTAGTCCTAGAAACAGTAGAGTTATTCCTCGCAACAATAGATCTAGCCTTAACAACAGTAGAGTTAGTCTTAACAGCAGTAGAGTTAGTCATAGCAACAATAGATCTAGCCTTAACAACAGTAGAGCTAGCCTTAACAACAGTATAGTTAGTCCACTAGCAACAGTAGAGTTGCAATCACCCAGAACATCACACGATTCACATTCCATTTCCTGTGGTATATTTCGGGTTTGTTGCGACAGTTTTAGAATGAATGCTCTCTGCTTCTGTTTTCCATTGTCTTCATGTTTGATTGTGTCGGCAGATTGATTGACTTAATGGATGAAAGGAAGGATGTATGGCTACCGGCAGTCAATGTGCAATTCAATGCATGAATTATTCATTGGATGGAGCCACGAAAAGGGAAGTCTGCGACACCATTGTCTCCTTCCCTTGTGTCATTTTGTAATCAATGGGAAACTGATCGATTATGTCAACGAAGGACCTTCTCGGTCGAGACGACTCCGCAAAGGCAACTCCACGATTTGAATTTCCTCTGAATTATCCGCAAACTGCACGCTAGCTAGGACAGCGCTGACGGCAAAGTACATCGAGCTTTGATTCTAGGCATGATCGTTGATCTTTGGCATGTTTTTAATCTCCGGAATGAGCTTTGATCCTTGGCATAAGTTTACGATCTTTGGAAAGTTTACTGCTTTTGGCATAAGTTCTTATTTTATGATTTTTTGATTAGTTTTTTTCTTTTGGCTGTCTTATTACATGGTTCACTGTTAGAGTATGCCACCTCTTTAAATCTTCACTTTTAGCCGTGGCTGGGCTGGGAGTGCCTCTTGCGAGCTTGGTTCAAGAGGCGCTATATAAATTTTCATGATGAATGAATGAAACATGTGTACATAATCAATAGCATTCTACTTATATCCATGTATATGAGCCTGCATGCATATTTTGAGTGGTATTTTTAGCCTACAAAGTTGAACAATCGTGCCATTGGGAATCAAACGACCGTTTAGAGATGCTTCAAGCAAACACCTAACGAAGCAGGTGAGACAGAAAACACGCCGTTGATTAGGGACAACGTAGTAAAGAAAGGCGCTATAAGAAATATATGTAAAGACGGCATGAATTATGCAGAAACAGTAGCAAGGAAGGACGCTCAGAAACACCTGCATAGACGACATAAATAATTATGAAGGCTCAATTATTATTCGTCTATTGTGCTGCGGCACTGCATTTTATTTTTACCTCGACCAATTAGGCGCGTATGTATCAAATCAAATCAAATCAAATCAGCAGTGATGGGGAAAATACTTCTTAAAAGTATTTTGAGTATGAGTATAAATACTTGATCACAAAAGTATTTAAAATACAAGTATAAATACTTTATCACAAAAGTATTTAAAATACAAGTATAAAATACTTGTCTGGGAAAAGTATTTTAAATACTAAGTACAAATACTTTGTGCCGAAGTTTATCACAGATAAGAAAGTCATATAAAATTGAGACTCAAACCCTTAATATAGAACTTTGAACACCAGCAAATTTCTCCAGTTCAGTTCTTTATAATTATGGCACTTAGGAATTGGCCTTAACTATCAGCAGTTATGATTTTTTCAACGTTATTCGAAGACTTTGTGCTTCTGCTGACATTGTTCCAGTTTTGAGCATTTTGCCAGGGCACTTCGTTTCAGATGTTTGTATAGGTATCAATGTCACCAGTCTAAATCTGATTGAAATCACTATCAGATTCAATGTGTGAATTACACAGCACATAATTTTGGCAAGAATACGTCAATGGTATTATCTGAAGAGGACAAAAGTATTTTTTGTGTTAATGTCTAATGGAATTAATTGATCCATTCCATCATCACTATAATCAAATTCATCATCATTTGAAGGGCAGCCAGCAGTATGGTGACTTTGCACTTCTGGCTCATGTTCTGCCTTTCTGATATGTTGAAAATGCTTGAATGATGTTAGACCCATTGTCTGTGACTGTGGAGGTGATGTTTGAGTGGTCAAGGCCAATGTCTGAATGCTTTGTTAATTGTTATTAATGAGATATAAAAGTATTTTTAAAAAGTATTTTAACATTATAATTTAAAGTACAAAATACTACCAAAAAGTATTTTAAGTAAAAGTATAAATACTTGATCACAAAAGTATTTTAAATACAAGTACAAAATACTCAGATTGTATTTAAAATACTATTTTAAATACTAGTATTTTAAATACTTCCCATCACTGCAAATCAGTTTATTTCCTGATCCAGCAAAGTACAATTATAGCAACAAAAAAACACAGCAAATTACATCAGTTGTGGATACCAAGGAGGAGACCCAGAAGGGATGAAGAATCCCGCTAATAGGGCCACCTAATAATTGAGAATAACAAAAATAAATGCATGACAGCCGGTTCTTGTTATTACACGAAGACTTTGATGACCAGAAAATGGCTAAATAATTAAACAAAATTACAAACATAACTTAACTAACACTTAACTAACACACCCAATAAAAAAGAAAATAAGAATTCAAGTAATTTGCTGAATGAGGTAAAGGCGTAGTCTTTTCTTAAAAATACGCAGACCAGGTAGTTGACGAATAGATAACGGAATATTATTCCAAACGTTGGCCCCTGCAAATCTGATAGAAAATAACCGAGTGTTTGTATGAGCAAAAGGTTGTCGATATAATTTTGAATTTCTTGTAGAGTAAGAATGAATTTCAGAGGCACGGAGGAAGAGTTGTCTATAAATTACTGGATGTATGTATGTATGTATGTATGTATGTATGTATGTATGTACATGTATGTATGTATGTATGTATGTATGTATGTATGTATGTATGTATGTATATATGTATGTATGTATGTATGTACATGTATGTATGTATGTATGTATGTACATGTATGTATGTATGTATGTATGTATGTATGTATGTATGTATGTATGTATGTATGTATGTACATGTATGTATGTATGTATGTATGTATGTATGTATGTATGTATGTATGTAATATGTATGTATGTATGTATGTATATATGTATGTATGTATGTATGTATGTATGTATGTATGTACATGTATGTATGTATGTATGTACATGTATGTATGTATGTATGTATGTATGTATGTATGTATGTATGTATGTACGTATGTATGTATGCATGTATGTATGGATGTAGAGCCGGATTAACCTATAAGGGAAATAAGCCATGGCTTAGGGCCCCACAACGTTTTGAGGGCCCCCAACTGTCAGGAAATATAAAAATCAGATGGTACAAAAGTCCTATTTGACAATTTTCTTCTGAAAAAGACGGAAAAGCAAAAAGGTCATTAGAAATTTTTTTTCAAAGTAATAAACAATGGTTTTTCTCCAAATCTGGAAAAAAATTTTGCATGGCTTTCCGGTTAGGGCCCCCGGATGTCTTAACCCGGCCCTTGGCTTAGGGCCCCCGAAAGTCTTAATCCGGCCCTGTGTATGTATGTATGTATGTGTGTACTGTGTATGTATGTATGTATGTATGTTTGTATGTATGTATGTACGTATAAAGATTCGTGGTACATAAGAATATTTGTGTGACGCCTTTAAAAAATATCTAAGTCGTGACTATCGAAACCCTACGGATGCGTAAAGGTGCTAATTTGAAGATATGTCTCTTTAACACGCCGTAGATTCTATGCGCTGTTAGTCATTAAATGTGCAAGCGACTCAATAGAACGGGAGAGATGTTTACAATGCAGTGTTTACAATGTAAATTTTTATAAAGCAAATGCTTACATTTTTACCATATATAAAGGCTACATATATAAAGTGTAAATTCTTAGAATGTAGGCCTAATTGCGTACAATGTAAATGAATGCAATTGAGATGCAAATGCAATTAGCTCAGTTATATATATATATATCTATATATATGTATATATATATATATATATATATATAACAATGTAACTAACATGATATATTATTTATATATAGATATAATATACATTATATATATAGTTATATATATATATATATATATAATGTATATATTATATTATATATAAATAATATATTAAAATCCTCGCCGCTTCTGGAGCCGATTTTAATGTCTTGTGTCGCGAAATGTTTTCTTATTGCCTTTCTATTTTCGTCACCTTTTTCATATGATTGTTTTTCTTTCATATATATCTTGCCGCTGTTGGAGCAGATATAAGGGTTTCATTTCAGTTATCGTGACTTCCGAAGCCTACTATGGGGTTCTCAATTTACCAATACCTGTGAGAGCAATTCTTGGTCAACAGGACTTTTTAATATATTTTTCACCCCATAATTGTTTAGCTGGTCGTGGGTGTTGGGCAAAACAGTGATGACGTTCCGCGAACCAAAATGGGGAATATGGCCGGATTCTGGGGAATACGGCCGTATTCACCCTTGTCTGCAGACCAATAATAATTATAGGCTATTCAGCTGGCTTCCACCTCCGGGTAGACACCGTCGCTAAAATGTTTTGCGTGTCTCTGTAGATTGGGCATAATTGATGTTTACAGCTTCCAGTTTCAACTCCCGAGATCTGCTTTTCATGACGTTCTTCCGGTGCAGTAGCTTGCTTAATGGCGTCCGTGGTGATAGTTTCGGTGAACTGGAAATGTCGTTTCAACTCATCACGCCCCAACGAGTCGTATCCTATTTGACTTTGCTTCATTGGACTCGAATGCCGTCGCTGTTAGTGGATGGTGGGTGGGTTGTTGGATAGGTCGATCGGTGCACGGACGGTTTTGATCTGTGGGTGCAACGTACCCGAAGCGCTCGTGAGTAAGCTGGTGCCCTGCGCTTAGCTTTCAAGTGGCGCTTTATAAATTTGGATTCCTCAGTGATCACAGCTTTCAATGAGTGAGTGAGTGAGTGAGTGAGTGAGTGAGTGAGTGAGTGAGTGAGTGAGTGAGAGTGAGTGAGTGAGTGAGTGAGTGAGTGAGTGAGTGAGTGAGTGAGTGAGTGAGTGAGTGAGTGAGTGAGTGAGTGGAGTGAGTGAGTGAGTGAGTGAGTGAGTGAGTGAGTGAGTGAGTGAGTGAGTGAGTGAGTGAGTGAGTGAGTGAGTGAGTGAGTGAGTGAGTGAGTGAGTGAGTGAGTGAGTGAGTGAGTGAGTGAGTGAGTGAGTGAGTGAGTGAGTGAGTGAGCGAGTGAGTGACAGTCAGTCAGTCAGTCAGTCAACTAGTCATTTAGATTCTCTGCTTGTTTATCTGGCTGTCTGCTGCCTGTCTTCTGAAACTTACAGATGTCCTTTCTTGTCTGTGTTTACGAGCAGCGTGGCAGAGGCCAGTCGCCTGGGAGGGAGAGATTCCCCGAGAGATGGCATCAGTCGTCTCTACATGTTTATCTGTCTGTCTGTCTATCTGTCGGTCTGTCTGGCTGTCTGTCCCTGTCTGCAAAATCGATGCCTGTCCGAGTGTCCTGCTGTGATATTCTCTATCGATTAGTACGCCCCCCACCGACAACAACAGCAGGCGCCATTCAATGTTGCTGGTGCTACTGTCCTTGGGGGATGCTGTGCCAGCCAGAGGGAGGAACGAGGCACCAGATGCATGACTGACCGACCGACTGATGCCATCTCTCGGGGAATCTCTCCCTCCCAGGCGACTGGCCTCTGCCACGCTGCTCGTAAACACAGACAAGAAAGGACATCTGTAAGTTTCAGAAGATACACACTAGCACGAAGACAGACAGACAAACGGGCGGACGGAGGCATACAGACACAGGTACATACAGATAGACACAGAGGTAACACAGAGATAAACTCACAGAGAGATGTGGAGGTATAATAGGGCAGACAAATGAAGAGAGATAAAAAAAAGATTTGACAAAAGGAGACTGGGATAAACGTTGACAGAAGACAAACAAACAGAGAAACATAGGAATACGTGTAAACAAATGGACAGACGGAAAGACGTTTCTATAACCACAATCAATAGAGGAGATCCAGTTGCTGCAGTATTTGCGCTTCTGCCGAAAGATCCTACAGTATATAGAAGCCGTTAGAAGCTGACTGAAGGCCGATAGAAGCTGATAGGAGCCGTTAGAAGCTGAGAAAATCCGCTAGAAGCCGCTAGAATCTCATAGAAGCTGATAGAAACTTATAGAAGCTTCTAGAAGCTAGCAGAATCTCATAGAAGCTGATGGGAGCTGATAGGAGATGTTGGAAGTTGAAGGAAGTTGCTAGAAGCTCATAGAAGCGGATAGAAACTTATAGAAGCTTCTAGAAGCTAGCAGAATCTCATAGAAGCTGATGGGAGCTGATAGGAGATGTTGGAAGTTGAAGGAAGTTGCTAGAAGCTCATAGAAGCGGATAGAAACTTATAGAAGCTTCTAGAAGCTAGCAGAATCTCATAGAAGCTGATGGGAGCTGATAGGAGATGTTGGAAGTTGAAGGAAGTTGCTAGAAGCTCATAGAAGCGGATAGAAGCTGAGAAAAGCCGCCAGAAACTTATAGAAGCTGACAGAAGCTTATAGAAGCCTCTAGAGGCTAGTAGAATTCGATAGAAGCTGATAGGAGCTGATGGGAGACGTTGGAAGTTGAAGGCAGCCGCTAGAAACTCATAGAAGCGGATAGAAGCTGATAGAAGCCGACAGAAACTGATTGCAGCGACAGAAACTGATAGAAGCTGATGAATCCATTAGAAACTGATATAAGCCGATCAGGGCCGGATTAACATTTTGTAGGCCTGGTTCCGAAATTGTATAGTAGGCCCCTATTATAATATTCTCAACCAAATTTACCAAAACGACAAGTGTTGACGAAGTTTAAATTATAGAAGTAGAACAGGTAGCCCTAGTTATGAATTTAAAACAAAGGATTTTATGGAATTTCATTCCACGACTTCTATATAAGAATATATACTGACACTGTTGAAGGCATTTTATTCTCTTACTCCTCTATAAGAATATACTGACGCTATTGAGTAATTTGAGTAGCTCACGGGCAGGTTTGACTAGTCTATTAGGCCACGCTGGCTAGCCGCCTCAGAATATGACGCATAATGCACCATTGCTTGTTTAAGTTGCCGCTGTGTCAACTTGATTTTTCTTCTAATAAACGAATATATGATGATAATGATGATACATGTACTGAGGTTCTGCGCGCCGTGTCGGGCCCGCCGGCCTGCTGAAACCTAATGCGACAGCTGGCCAGGCACACGCGCAGACACCATTTCTGAGTTCGTGTGCTGGTTTCAACTTCATGAAATTGGGTTATTCATTGGCAACAGCACTGGCTTATGCAGGAAAACCTCAGCTGGGCGAGGGTAAGGTTGAGGAAGAGGCTGATGAATGATACTGTGGAAGTGTGGATCTGACGCTGATGGTGATGGGCGAATGAGGCTATAAGCAGCCTCAGGAGAGTAAACTGTGCTGGGAACCCTAACATCCTAACGGAGCGAACGGAATGCATAAAATTTTAAAGGTAGCATTCAAATGGTAGGCCCCTTATTTGTGAAATTTGTAGTAGGCCTGGTTCCGTGGCCTCACTGGCCTCGTGGTTAATCCAGGCCTGAAGCCGATAGAAGCGTCAGAGGACGACCCATTACGTTGCTTCACCGTTTCCCAATATTGACCAGTTTTACTGGTGTCTTCATTCCTCGGCTCTAGGCGCTTATTCAATCTACGCGCAGAGACCACCACATTGGACTGATGATGTCCACTATATACGTTTGTATCTGGACGTTATAATAATAGTCAACACCCACACAGACACACCCCCACACACGTATATATACACATAGAGTGTATATAGAGTATATATTATATAGAGTATATAGTGTATAATATATATAGAGTATATATCCGTTGTCGTATATATATTTTATAATTTAAATATATCAGGACTTCACACGCGCGCGCGCGCACACACACACATTATATATATATATATATATATATATATATATATATATATATATATATGTATATATATATATCGTAGACAGAAATTTAATCTCTCCCGTTGCTGAACAATGTTGCGCCATATAAATAAAGAGAACCAGTGTATAGAAGCCAGAGGGCTGACGGTGGCTGAGCGACTCTGAAGCGTCGGGTTCGAATCCGTGACCCGTCAAATCGACGTAGATTGCATTGTAGAACTGAACGCTCTTCATCATCTTCGATGTGAGCGTCTCCCTTGCATCCAGCATACACGGTAGCCGATTGTGGGACATGATAGCCAATTGGTTGGAGAGCTCGCCTTGTAATGCGCAGAGTACGGGTTCGTGCATACTCCTCTGAAATATTATATTTTCGTTTATTGAAAAACAAGTTGTCATACTGCAACGAGGTACATGCATTGAGAATGGTAACTGTGTAGGACCTTGAGCAGGTTCTTCACTCACAAATGCTCAGCGCCATCGATTGATGCTTGGTCATTACCTGTACGTGACTTTTGGGCGCCACCGTTATAGCGCAGAGACAGTTAGGCGCCCGCCGTTTGGGCGCCAGGACGTTTGGGCGCTATTTTAAAAATGCATTATCGGTAGTACTATACTACCATAGCATAAGTGTTTAGTTTATTTTGCTTAATGTAATATTTATTAATAGTCACGTGATACATTAATTATAACGCCGAAGCAATTTAAGAAATCAGCGGTTCAGAAATATTACAACACGGCGGCAACACATCTAGCTGCCAATGGAAATTCGGCGTCATTGTTACAATTTTGTATACAATATTATTCCCAAGTTTCCTCATCAAGTTCTTCCGCAAATTAAAGAAGCAGACATGGACTTCTGCCCGTGAAAATGCTTCACTGACATAGTCTATGACTGTTTGTTCATAGTCCACAGTTATCGTGTCTGGTAGGAAGTCTATTCAAACCTCCTTGTTGCAAGTAAACAACTTATCGTAAGTTCTTGTTTTATTTCGCAAAAAGCGTAGAAAACTTGGTTCGTTGGCATCGCCTCAATCTTAAATCTAAACTATACAAGCAAACATCCCGGAAATATAATTATGGCTTCTATTACTGCTTAGAAGAGTTATCTATATACAGATATGGCTCCCAACTGTCCGGAGCCTATATAATATCTCTGCACTCAAACAGCGGCGCACAAAAGTCCTGCTACGCGTGTAGGCATGCAGATGAATTAAAAATTACTTTCACTAAAGCGTTTGTGATTCAAACCCTGATTTAAACTTAAGAACTCCTTGTTAAACTGCGCTACTCTATAGTCGCACAGGTGTGACTACTAACTAGTGTTGAAAACTAATTAAATTTATGTCTTGTCTTGTATTGTATTGTATTTATTAATTTATATAGCGCCACTCTCAGTCACAGCAGTGGCCATTCAGTAGCGGTCCCAGTGCGAGAACCCCTAAAGAAGAAGAAGAAGGCTTTGAGGAGGAAGAAGGCAGTAGGAAGAGACACAGAAAGAGTGATAACATGCACGTAGAGAGGAGGGAAGGGCATTCCATAGGAAGAGCCCAGTAGTGTATTTAACAGCATAACAAATGTCAGATTTAAGATACGACGTACTAATTAAGATATGTTGGACCAAAATGTGCTTTAGATACGTGAATTCAATCTATCAAATGCTTTTCTGGTCCCTTTCACGGAAAATTAAAGGTTGCTACTACATGAGAAACATAGGCTATTAGAGATCCTACAATATAATCAGGTCCAATGACGTTCATCTAATCGAACTGGGTGTTGTACGTGCTAATCGGATAACGGCAAAACTGCCGAGGATAATTATTAATCCGTCGATATATATGAGGCGCTATATAGATCGCAGATATACATGTACCTTTGCCCCTCCGGAGCACGCGAGTGCAAGGCGTCTGCCGCTACTGATAATCTCTACTCCTCGTTTTGAGGTCTCCACAGTCACGTGCCGGTTGATGACGTGAACTGGTCGTCACAGCTCCCCAACACTGCTCTTGTGTCAGATTTTGCTTCTGTGTGTAATCTAGACATTTATGTAGCGCTTAGATTTTGCATTTGGTTTAGCTTTAATTCATCTGCCGGGATCTCCTCTATTGTGGTTATAGAAACGTCTTTCCGCCTTTCTGTTTGTTTGCGTGTATTCCAATGTTTCTGTGTTTGTTTGCCTCTGTCTACGTTTATCCCAGTCTCTTCTTGTCACCTTTTTCTACCTGTTTTGTCTGTGCTATTAACTACACTGACATCTCTCTGGGAGTTCATCTCTGTGTTTGCTTGTGTGTCTATATGTATGTATTGTATGTGTGTCTGTATGCATCTGTCTGTCTTTAACTATGTCATCTGTTGCCTATGCCAGAATCATTTCCGTAAGCAAAATTACCAGCATTTCCGAGCTTCGTGCTATGCATAAAATACGCGATAATTATGTCGATTTCGAAACCTGGTGGCACAGATGTGAAAGCGAACGCATTGGCCGCTCGGTCAACCGTTCACCTAAGTCCTAAGTGTTCTAGTATTATAGTATATATGTAAAGTAACACATATATAATTATGTTAATATAATTATAATAATGCTGCATGCCTACCTGATTAATGGAAATTAGATATATAACCTACCCTGCCGGATATTCTTTTTCACTGTTAATTAAGGTGTTCGGTTTTTCTTTATATTTTCATTTGTGTTGAATCGTCCATATTCACTTTTACTGTGTAATATGTACTATACTGTTTGCATTGCTGTACGAAACTTGATATTGCACTGTTTATCAAGGATTTAGCTCATTCATATTTCTGAAATATTGTTCTAGGTGTCCCTAGTTAGCGGGATCTTGATCCTTTTGGGACTCCTCTTGCGGCCAATCCTGATACTTTATGTTGAAATGTTATGTTTTTTTCATTTGGCTTCAATAAAAGAGATTTGATTGATTGATTGATGTGTGTGCCACTGTGGCCAATTGGTTGTATGTATGTAATGGAGAGAGTACGGGTTCGATCCTCGTCCGAGGCGGTTACTGTGTAGGGACCGTGAGCGCACGATTGCTCTGCAATATAATTGCATCTGCGCCATCGAGGCATGAGCACTTCTAAGCTTTGGAATAAATGCAAATATCAAATGCAGTTGTATTATATTATTGTGTTGTATTGTGACCATAGCCTAAGTAATAAGATTGTCATATCAACAGTAACACAATGGGGAACAAATCTATATAGTTAGTGAAACAGTTCGAACGCTCATTTTATCCTATGGTAATTGCGACTGTATGACGCGTCTTCAGTGCGGCCCACTTGATGTCTCTGGTCTCTGGAACGATAGATGCATCGCTCGTGAATAAGCTGGTGCCCTGCACGGCGTTTAAGTGGTGCTTTAGAAATTTCAAGATTACGATTACAATAAGAGTACAATTAAGGAGTCATTTATTCAAGGGTTTTGACTGGCACCACCAGAGGAGGGGTAGTGGCCGAATTCTATGCAGTGGAAGTTCTGGACTGATCAACAACCAGGCGTTGTAAGCCAATGAATGGATCCCTCCGTTCGTGTGTTGCACTTAAACTCAGCTGGCAGTGTAATTAAGAACAGCTGCTTGTAGCGACATCTATCCAGTTTTTCCGGAACGACTGATCCGCACTAAGAATGCATGCGTTCCATAGCATCTGCCTGGTGTGGCGTCTTTAGCTATCACTTACATATCGATCTGTCCACTCAATCGATACACAGCAGACATTGATCCCCGGGAGCCAAATCTCACTCTAAACCTACATCCAAGAATACCAAGTGCAGCTTATAAACTGCACGGTGGGATATTCCGTAGCACGCTTTGTCTGTAACCCAACGCCTGAAGGTGCGAGCATATATAGTTAACAGACTCCGTGCGGCGACCCTGAAAAAGGTTTAGATTTACTGCGGTAGTAGTAGTGGTGGTAGTGGTAGTGGTAGCAGAGGCGAGCAATAGTAATAACTTCGGGGGACAGCAGTGGTGGTGATGGACCCAGAACTTGGTGAGTCTGTTCGTGGTGGTGGCGGTGATAGTAGTGGTCAAGTGGTGCTTATAGTAGTGATAGCAACAGCAGCAGTATGAGTCCAAGTGATAGCAGCAGCAGTAATGCATTTAACTAAATGGACCGCAAATTGCGCCGCACTATCGACTACATTCTGGTGTCTGATATGACTAGACACGACCCTTAAGAACCGCCTGAATTCGTTCGCTGACCATCAGAGCGGCGCAGACGTCACGCTCTATCGATCAAGCGACCAGACAAGAACCCGTCACGTCTGGAGGAAGATTGTCGACCGAAGTGGTTCTGACTACTGCGTTTCATCACTCGTCAGTCCATGAAGAAAGCAGGAAAACGTGCGGAAACACCCGATACACAGATGTACACAAACACACACACACACACACAACACACACACACACACACACACACACACACACACATACACACACACACACACACACACACACACACACACACACACACACACAACACACACACACACTGATAACGGACACAGACATACAGGCATTGAGACAGACACACACATAGGTTCTTAAAGGAGCTATATAAGCAGCAGGTACATATATATATATAGGTACAATGGTACATATAATATATATATATATATATTATATATACTGACTGCTTGGATGTCCTCAAACCGTTTTCGGCTGCATTCTGATGAGACCCAATGTATTTGACTCGGTGGTCAGATTCAAATCTCGAAGATATGACCTTTCTGCCCTTCGCTGGTATTTTCCTGATATCACACTCGCTACCTCTGTGCGAGCGAGACTTGGACATTATTATTGATCAAGAGATAACGGTTCTTAACCAGGTTAACAATGTATGTCGTACCTGTTACTGTCATCTCCGTCAGATCCATTCTGTGCGATGATCACTTACTATAATACAAGCTGCTTCTGCACTTATCCATGCTTTCATCTCCTTCAGAATCGATTTTGGAAATGCCATCTATTCTGGTCTGGATTCCTCTCTTACCTTGAAATTACAGTCCGTTCTTAATGCTTCTGCTCGTCTGAACTGTGGCATCCGAAATTTAGCCATTACATCTGAATACATGCGTGATACCTACATGTAGCACTGGTTGCCTATCCCTCAATGCATTGAATTTAAGATTTTAACTTTCATGTGGAACTGCTCCGGTTGAATCCTGATAAGACCCTATCTATTTGTATCTGTGGTCTGATTCAAATCTCTGAGACTTATCTTTCTGCAGATCTAATGGCCATCTTACCTTGGCTCATTGTGTATCTCTGCCTAGTCTGTTCCTGGCCGCAGGTCCTTTCATTCCACCGATCAGGAAGTTCTTGTTCCACGGGCTCATTCCTCGACAACTCAGCACAGAAGCTTTGCTTTCGTCTGTCCTGTGGCCTGAAACAACCTTCCTCATAAAACTATATATAGAGCTGATATGGCCATCCTATTCATTCATTCATTCATTATGAGAATTTATATAGCGCCCCTTCAAGAAACCTACTCAGGAGCGCTCCCAGCCCAGCCACGACTAAAGAAAAAAGACTTGAGTGACTTATAAAACCCAGTTGGGTTGATCAGAAGTAATGAACGCAGCTCTGACGGGAGATCATTTCAGATGGAAGGGCCCACAACTGAGAAAGCTCGGCGTTGTCTGGTAGCCTCTTTCTCTGTTCTGCTTGGAGTCTATTATCAGGTCCAAAGCTAAAATACGTCGTCAGTGCAACTACAGTTGCACTGATGTTGTATGCGACTCCTGTCTGGTGGGGGTTCGTTGGACAGGAGGGACGGGTTTGACTTCAGGCCATAAAAAGACGACTGGTTCGGATGGGCTTTCGGATTATAAAAGCTTCGAACAGCTATGTCAGTGCGCAGATTCCCGTCTCTTCTCGGCAATAATTAACGACCCTGCTCATGTACTACATGGACTATTAACCCCAGATAAAGCCAGCTATATGCTTCCTCGTGCCCAAAACAGAGTTATACCCGCTGCTGACAGTTTGGCCCGTAAAACATTTATTATTAGGATGCTTTACTCTTGACCAAAACACTGTACAACTGCACAGTTTTAAAAACACTAGAAATTAAAATGCAACATTTGGGATTATAGGCCATTGTAGAATGTAAACCAAAATGCGGTTAGCAATTGGTCCAATAAAGCATACACTTACTTTACTTACTTATTTACTGTCTTACTTACTTACTTTGGCCTACTTACTTACTTACTTACTTCACTTACTCACTCACTCACTCACTCACCTCACTCACTCACTCACTCACTCACTCACTCACTCACTCACTCACTTCACTCACTCACTCACTCACTCACTCACTCACTCACTCACTTTATCTTTGAACGAGGGTTCCCCTTGTTGGGTCGGGAGCGCTACTGGTGAATTTTTTCTTGAAGTTGCGCGTCGTAAATATTCATTTATGTTATTTATGTATGTTTTACACTAACAGAGGTATACATGCACATGCATTCAGACAAACACGCAGTCAGGCCGACATATATATACAGGTTCATGAAGACATACAGAGAGGCATAACGACTTTTAGACATATACGTAGATAGATAAACAAGCAGGGTTATCGCCTTATACCTGTACAGTACAGATGAAGGCGGAGACTTGTAGGCGCATAAACGAAGGGACAAGAAGGCATAGGCAAACATACAAGGTGAACGAACGGTGAGACGGACAGACAGGCAATAGGACAAGTGGACATAGAGAGGCAGGTGGAAGAGGCAGACCATATGAGTTAAGGCAGAGTGGATTGTTGATGATTTTGTTATTTATTGGAGGAAGACACGAAGGCAGACAGGCACCAGGACATCAATCAAGGACTGACGCAGACAAACACAGACTGGGAGGGACAAAGAGAGATACAGAGACACGCACATCCAAAAGGGGCCAGGAGAGACAGAGATCGAGGAGGGATACTGAGAGCAGAGAAGAGTGGAGGCAGAATGGAAGGGAGAGAGTAACAGAGAAGGGATTAGTGAGCAATGAAAACAAAGGGAGGGAGGGAGGGAGGAATGGAGGGAGGGATGGAGAGAGAGAGAGAGAGAGAGAGAGAGAGAGAGAGAGAGAGAGAGAGAGACAGACAGAGACAGAGAGAGACAGAGAGAGAGAGAGAGAGACAGAGAGAGACAGACAGAGAGAGACAGAGACAGAGAGACAGAGACAGAGACAGAGAGCAGAGACAGAGACAGAGACAGACAGACAGAGACAGAGACAGACAGAGAAGAGATAGACAGGCAGAGTGAAGACAGACAGAGACAGACAGAGACAGACAGACGGACAGAGAGACAGAGAGACAGAGAGACAGAGAGACAGAAAAAGGAGGGAGGGAGAGAGAGGAGAGGGACTGAGGGAGGACGTAGGAGGGAGGGGAGATTAGGGAGGGAGGGAGTGTAAGAGACAGAAGGCCAGATAGATGGAAATCGTGTCCTTTAAAGGATGACAGATTGCTTGCCTCCGCAACTCGTTCTCCCATTTGATGAAAGCGACGCTGATCAGACGATCGATCGCCAGAGACAACTGATACCCCAACTTAACGTACAGAGGCACACACACACACACACACACACACACACACACACACACACACACACACACACACACACACACACACACACACACACACACACACACACACACACACACACACACACACACACACACACACACACACACACACACACACACACACACACACACAACACACAAACACATTTCATAGGGCATGCTTATCTACTGAACACATATCTTCCGTTCAGTCATATATATCTATCTATACATGTATGTGTGCTTCTCTCTGTATCACTCTGTCTCGCTCTCATTCATAGAGGTTCTAAGCTGGTTGGCCTCATTATCGCCCTCATAGCGTAACTATAAATAGAGATATGTTTGATGCATTATATATATAGGCTATATATATATTCGCTTGGTAGTGCACCAACTGGCGCAGAATAAATATAGTGTATTTCTGTATACGGGAAATTGTATTAGTCCTTGACAGAAGTGAGCGACGTACGAATCAATTTGTCAGTTCTTTCTTACAATATTTGATACAATATTACATATATATATAATAGAGATATATATACATATAATAGATATATATATATATCGCATAGACGGGGAGATGGTTGAATGGTAACACGCAGGCACGAAGATCAGAAGGACGCGGGTTCGATACCCGCTATAGCCCGTAACGTTGTCTCATCCTTCCACTCCCTAGGGGCGCTTGGAAAATGAGCTGGAGGACAGACGTGCGCCCTGCAGGCTGCCATACAGTCAAATTAGACCTCTGTTAGACTCGTAATCATCTGTTGATACTATTAGCATGTAATCTTACTGTGTACTTGTCAGTTTGAATCAATAAACGAATATTATTATAATTATTATAACATATTGAAAGATGAAAAACACTGAATTCCGCTTTAAATGAAGCTCGTTATTTGGAGTATTCTCTGCATATGAAATTACGACTCTGCTGAGATAATAAGTGTCCGCTTTTGTGCTCTATATATGGTACAAATACGAATTTATTTCAGTAGGAAGACGGAAGTGAGCGGACAGAGAATGAAGACAGACATATGCAATGATATTCGTGAAAAGACAGAGGGAAATATAAATGGCAATTTGAAGAAAAATCATGCGGGAAAGAGGAAATACGAAAACGAAGAAGAATGCGTTCTAAGAAAAAGAAGAATGCAAGTAATAATGCGAAGAAGATGATTAAGGATACGGCGAAGAAGATGAAGAATGCGACGAAGAAGAATGTGAAGAATAAGAAGTAGGCCCCTAGTAGTAGCAGAAGAGGAGGAGGAGGAGGAGGAGGAGGAGGAGGAGGAGGAGGAGGAGAGGAGGAGGAGGAAGATGATGATGAGAGAGAGAAGAAGAAAGGGGAAAAGAAGAAGAAAGAAGAAGTCCCTTCATCTAGCCATGAAGGAACCAATGGTTTGAATTGTTGGCGACTTCAGTTTTCTTAGCCTCGGCATGGACGAGGTGGCCAGCCAGCGCTTGCATCGCTTGATCTTCCCACTTACTGCAGTGTGCAGTCAGTGTATAGCCGAGTTGGTTGGGGAAGAGGAGCCGAAATCAGAAAACAAATGTCTGACCTGGCTGGTATTGAACCCCAGACTTCTCGATTTACAGTCCAACACACTAACCACTAGACTAAATCATTCCGATAGACAATCAGTAAACAGCTATTGTTGTTTTTTAATTATCTTCACAGATTCCCTGACAGTAGCACACGGAACTGGTTAGTGAAGTGTCACTAGTTAATTTGGAATAAACAGTGATCCCGTTCTTAACAAAAAGGAACCGGAACGCAAGCTTTTGGCGTCATGATAATCTAGTTTAATACTGGATGAAAATAATGTATATATATTCGTTTAATTGAGAAAAACAATCTGACAAAAACGCAGAAATGCTAACATGAGTGATAATGGTTAATTAAAGTTCATCAGAATATTTTAGAATAAACTAGTAAATATTTGTATATAATGATCTGGGAATAAAGTGAGAGTTGTCCTTGGGTGGGAGAGTATGGTTGTGTGCTCTAGGTCTTAATTGGTGAGAGGAGAGGGGTCGAGTGGAGGTAGGAGTTGGTGAAGTACATGCTTGGGGTTGTGTAATATGGAGAAAAGGAGTTTCGCATCGGCTATATTGGCAAGTTCAGAGACTGTTGGAAAGGATTGCTCTAGGTAACCTATAGGCGTTTGGCTCTTTTGAATTTTGTAAAGAAATGTTCCTGCCAAAAAAGAACCGGAACGGCGTTCCAGTGCGTTCCGGTCCCAACCGAACCCTGCGACTAAATTTCTCTTTGCGAAGAAACGTTTTACAGTAAAAGAAACAATAGCGTTTCTATTTTCGACGTTAACCGTCGAATTTAGTCACTGTCTCCTTGGTTAAATTGTCCTGTGTATTTCCTTGTGTGTACGTTCAAAGGTACAAATAAGCCTAAATAGTCATAACTTCAGTCTGCAGCCTTATATATGCATATACTCTTTAAGGCACAAATAAATCAAAATATTCCTAACTGCAGTCTTATAATTATGTACTTTTAAAGACACAAATAAATCAAACTATTCCTACCTGCAGTCTTATATGCACTTTTAAAGAAACAAATAAATCAAAATATTCCTACCTGCAGTCTTATATGTACTTTTTAAGGCACAAATAAATCAAAATATTCCTACCTGCAGTCTTATAATTATGTACTTTTAAAGACACAAATAAATCAAACTATTCCTACCTGCAGTCTTATATGCACTTTTAAAGAAACAAATAAATCAAACTATTCCTACCTGCAGTCTTATATGTACTTTTTAAGGCACAAATAAATCAAAATATTCCTACCTGCAGTCTTATATGTACTTTTAAAAGCACAAATAAATCAAACCTATAGAAACCAAGGCTTCGATCAGATAAAAGATGCCAATTAGTATAAATTTACTGCATGCCTTGGTCGTTCCTGTAATTGTGCTATAAATTACTGTAGCTACCTTCAAGGCTTACAGGTGCACTGATTAACTTTACACTTTTCACATAAATTCTTACCTGCCTGCTCATTCGCTCTCCAACATAATAGGCTACTTTACATCAAATAAATATCAGGAAGATTTGCAGGTACACCGAAGGCTACATATAACACACTTCATTACTAGAACAAAAAATTAACAATACGCTATAGTAGACCCTGAAATTAGTTCAGCCATAGAGAAAACTTCCTTATAAGACGATCTAGTTATAAGACGCTTCTTATTATGACTTCCAAAGGCAGAACAACAACTCGTTAATAGTTTATACCCATCGGCCTTTGGTTAAGCGATTTATAAAAAGACTGTGACTAGCGGACCACCAGGCGGTCCGCAAGTTTCCAATACTAGCGGGCCGCCAGTCTCACGTGACTCCAGAGAGAGAGACATGCGGCCCTCAAATTTCGAATACTAGCGGTCCGCCAAGAGGGAAAATTGACAGAAAACCTTTATTTAGGCTTTATTATGCTAAGGTGACAAACATTTAGTATCATGCTGCGTAAGTTTAGTGGCGTATTACGGTATATTTTGGCATGATGCTAGGATGGTAGGCCTACTGTTTTTAACGACAACACTAACCCTAACCCTGACCCTAACCGACCCTCACGACGCCTAACTTTACCCTAACCAAGGTAACTACTCATAAGCACTCCCAACTCCAGACCCAAGGAAATAGGTACATTTTAAAATGTGCAGAAAATTAACGGGGTATAACATAGGAAAAAATTTCTGCCCTAACGGGATTCGAACCTCAAACCTTTGAATTGACATACCAGCACGCTAACCACTCGACTACGGAACACCACACAATCGTAATGAGTAATATTGAATCTAATTCTGCATGTGCAGCCTTCTTCGCCGCATACTTATTCATAGATTTAAACGTCTTTGCATGACGCATTGTACGATTACTTAAATTGGTTGTTTCATACACTTTTAAAATTTTATAACTCGTTAAAACTAAAAAAAACAACTTTTGCCCGACATTAATGATCTGACACGTGACTGGCGGCCCGCTAGTATTTCAAACTTGCGGGCCGCCTGGCGGTCCGCTAGTCACTTCGTTATAAAAAATAATCTCGTAGGTGTACATCCGTAAAGATGAACGTTGTAGACAATTATTAAATTTGCCAGATAGGCCTACACCAGCCTGTTATATAGGCCTAATGTGACAATAGTAGTTTCATGCCTAGTGTGATGGTAGTTTCCAGGGTTTAACGACACCGTATTTAGGGGAGGGTTTTACGGTTCAAGCTCCCCCAATAAATTCCCGAAATTTTTTCTCTGTAAAGTTATATGCGAAATACAAACACACTGAACTTTTGTACCACTTCCAATGGAACACCTCCCCGAAAACTTAAAACCCCTCCGAATTTTTCTCCTGGCTACTCCCCTGCTTGTGGCCACCAGGGCCGTTGACGTCGCTCCTCCTTTTTACAGGCTTGGGACTGGCACTTCCTGGCACTATTGACGAGTTCTCCTAAAGTGATTTCTTTTAATGGATACATAGGCCTACACCTGTACAGCCAACAACGAGGGTATTACCTGCGTATAATTGTCGTATATATCGTTTCAGTGTCCGCTCTGTATAGTCGGGAGCGCCTCTGAGTAGAAATCTTGAAGGGGCGCTCTAACAAGTGCTCATACATACATACATACATACATACATAGACCACCGGATTCTCTCCAGAAGATGCACATGGATATATTCGACCGTGCAATCTTAGAAGTTGTTGCTATTCCGCTGATCAATTTCTCCATCCATCGGGATCCTCCTCCGATGCCTGTCATCTTCCCCGCTCTTCTTCCATTGATCACCGCACGTGCACGATCTTCTGCAATCTGACTGATCTCCCCTCTGCCAATCTTCTTTCCTGTCGCTCGACGTCACTTGGACGTCATTCGAGCACGAACCAAGTCGTGACGTCGTTAGGAGAAACACTTCCGGTTGGGTCAGCTGACACAAAGACTATTATCTCTTAGAATTTTAGGTTTTATTCTTTCAGCTGTTTCGATTTGGCTACCCGTCGTAGCATTGCTTATAGTTCAACTCTATGTTTTGTTGTGTATGGATATAGCCAATGCATGTAAGTGCATGTGTGTATTTGTATAGTCGTATTTTTGTATGAGTGTATCTTATGTATGTATGTATGTATGTATGTATGTATGTATGTATGTATGTATGTATGTATGTATGTATGTATGTATGTATGTATGTATGTATGTATGTATGTATGTATGTATGTTTGTTTCATGCATATCTACTCGTATGTATGTTTGTATGTATGTATTTATGTATGCATGTTTGTATGTATGTATTTATGTATGCATGTTTGTGTGTATGTATTTGTGTATAGTTGTATGGTTGTATTTGCGTCTCTAAGTATGTATGCATACATGTATATGCACCTATGTATGTATATCTTCCTGCCTGCCTCCTAACTCATTTGCATAGCTACTTACCTGGCTGCATTATTATTCACCTGTCACCTGTTTCACTATCTTCTTACCTGCTTATCTTCTCTCACTTCTCTCCCACTCTCTATCTACTTACCTGTCTATCCATCTCTCAGTCATCTCAGAGTAACCATAGGCCTACACAGTGGCGTAAATCATGGGCACAGAGGTCTTGACTGGGTACCTTCTGCCCCCCCCCCACCAAAAATGCACAAATCCGGCCCATGAAAAATTCTGTCCCCCAAAGTAATGCACAGATTTTCGCCTCTGGACCTACAGTCTGATTGATTAGGGACCGCGTGGTTGCATTACGGAAACCACCGCCATCTTTATCCGTAAGAACAGAATTTACGACGTCGTTTTGACCGTAACGACTTCCGCTCAATCTGCCTTTCGGCTCCGATACCCGGATTTAATCATCTATAATGGATGGATGGATGCGTTTCAAACCGGAAAGCAACCGAAACGTGTTTCGGTTGCAGCGAGGCCTGAATTCCGAATTGAGGTTGCGCTAATTGTTGCAGTTTTCTCCACGTTCTCCCCCTCCGAGAAAACCGCATGGGGTCATGAAGAGCATAATTTTCTATTGCTTGGAATAATTGATTCAGCATTGCTAACGAACGACTTGACGACAATTTAATGACTACAATAGAATTATTACAATGTGTTGACTACAGCGTAATGACAACAAATTATTGACAATAACAGAATTACTAGGACATACAATTTAATTAATTACTACAACTTAATGAAGACACTTTAATTACTGCAATTTAATTATCACAACACGATGTCGACAATTTAATTACTATAATTTGACAATCAACATTTGATGACGACCGTTTAACGATTACCATTTTATGACAATTTAATAACTACATTTTACTAAAAAAATTTGTGTAGCGCTGTAAGTACCCAGTAACAGTTTTTCTTACATGATTCGTTAAAATAACTGGTTGCAACCATAAGCAATGTAATTGTCCGCTTAAGAAACTCAATGAAATTTTAAGGCTAGCCCTTTGTGTTGAGTGCTAAAAGTAGGTATGCTGGCCAGTTCGATTCTACAGACTGGATGTCCGATGCCAGTTAATAAATGTATGCATGTATGTATGTAACTATGTATGCATTATTGTATGTATGTAATGATTCATGTATGCATGTATGTATGTATGTATGTATGTATGTATGTATGTATGTATGTATGTATGTATGTATGTATGTATGTATGTATATGTATGTATGTATGTATGTATGTATGTATGTATGTATGTATGTATGTATGTGCATGTATGTATGTATGTATATGTATGGATGGATGGATGGATGTGTGTATGTATGTATGTATGTATATGTATGTATGTATGTATGTATATATGTATGTATATATAGTGTATGTATGTATGTATATATGTGTGCATGAATGAATATATGTATGTCTGTATTATTTGTGTGTGTTTGTTTTGTGTGTATATGTATTATATGTAAGTCAATGAATGTGTATGCATGTGTTAGTTTAGTATGTATAACTATATATATATAATTTTCGCATATGTTAGTAGGCTATTCTTAGCGTTGATGCATTTTCGGCAAGTGAGTCCAGCAGGCAGACAAATTTGATTTGGTCACATTTGTCTGAAGCGAAAAGGAATTTAAGAGGACGAATCGGGAATCGAAACATCTGGATCTATACATATTAAATGTGGCTGGGTCCTGTGGACTTCTTGATTTGATATAGCGCCAATAAATAATAAGTTTGTCTCTCTGTGATCTGTGCTCCGCTGGGAAATTTCAGACGTTTACATATATACCACATTTTAAGGAAGCTCATTTCTGTGTCCTTCAGCTTTTGATGAGACTATAGTAATGACGTTGCTCGAATCAGTGGAATGGGAAGTTGGGAGAAGAGGAGGGAGGCTCGAATCAGTGGAATGGAAGAGGAGGAAGAGGGAAGAATTGGGAGAAAAGGAGGGAGGGAAGAGGTAGGAAGAACTATGGAAAAGGAGGAAGAGAGGAGATGAAGGCAGAACTTTGGAGAATTTCTGAATGAGAAAATGAGGGAGAAGAGTAGAAGGTGAGCAGGATAGGAAATGGTGGAAGAGGAGGAAGAGGATGAGCTTTGGAAAACTACAAAAGGACTTGTGGACAAAGAGCTGTGATGGCAGAAGTGATTTTCTTTACTTCTGGTTTGCACGGAGAGACATCGTAACAGCAGCAGCAGACGCCCGGCTCTTTCTTCTTTCCTCCTAGCGCTCTTCCTCCTCGAGTTAAGCCGCCTCCTTCTCCATGTCACCCATTCTCTCCGTCATCCTTCCATCTTCTTCCACCTATCCAGTATCCTCTTCTCCCACTCCTTCCATCTATGTTTCTCCTTCCATCCACTTCCTTCCTCCCTTTCTATCCTCTCTCTTCCTCGTCAGACCCTCCAGCACCTCACCCTTTATTCCATCTCCCTCCCCTCCTCCTCTCTCCTCTCTCTCCTTCCACCTCTTCCTCCTCCTCCTCCTCCTCCTCCTCCTCCTCCTTCCACCCTCTTCAACTTCTGCAATATCCTCTTCTTCTAGTCCTTCCATCCATGTTTCTCCTTTAATTCTCTTCCATCCTCCCTTTCCATCCTGCTCTTCCTCGTCAGCCCCTACTTCCATCGCCCTTTATTCCATCTTCCCCTCCTTCTCCTCCTCCTCCTCCTCTTTTTTTGATCCATCTTGTCCTCCCCTCGTACTGATTGACCGCAACGTCTGTGCATCAGTCCGACGCAGGTCCATTGTGTCCATTGCGTCCGACAGCGCAGTTCCATTGTATCCGTCGGCAGATGACAATAACCATTGTCCATCCATCCACCCACGCACACACACACACACACACACACACACACACACACACACACACACACACACACACACACACACACACACACACACACACACACACACACACATGCACACATGCACACACACACACACACACACACACACACATGCATACACACGCATTCGCGCACACACACGCTCCCATCAGAAAGACGAGTGTCCGACAAACTCGAACATTAATGTGTCCAGAGAGTCTCGTCGGAATCACAGTTGTCTACTTCTCGGCCGGTCTAGACCCGGCACTCGTTCCAACAGCAAGACAATATTTGTGTTACTCGAGCGAAAGTATCTGGCAGTTGTGCGCTCGTTTTGAAGGCATTTGTCTGCTAGTGTTCTCACCACATTGTGTCTGCATTTGGCAGATATTGCTTTCCAATACTGACGGAGCAGAATCATCGAATTGATGGAGGTGCCGGGCATGATGGTCGCCCAGAAGCCAACCCATCCTTTGAACAAAGCAATCCACTCCAATCAAGAAGCCAATCCATTCTTTGAACACAGCAATCCACCTCAAATCCAGAAGCCAAATCCAGAGGCGAACCCATCCTTGAGCACAGCAATCCACCCCAATCCAGAAGTCAATCCCAATATCCATCCTTCCAACCCTCACCAACTATTCCTCCAACCATCAGGTTGCTAAACCCACCCCATGTATGCATCTTTCAATTAAATACCACCCTTTGCGACCGTGACAACCCCATCCTTTAGTAATCAATGTTCTGGATCCCATAATTTCAAACATTCAAGAGAATCTCGAATTATTGCCAAGCAAGCGTACACAAAACGACCACCAACGATCCGCCTGTTGATACTCGTTCGGGAATCTCCGGCATTCGACGGAAACGAACGAACGAGCCAACGAAAGAACGGATGAGATGAATATTGTGACGGATGACTGCGTGATCGATTTTTCGTGGATAGCGAAATCAAAAGCACACAGCGTCGGCGGTGGCACCGACCAGAAGGGGCGGCATTGGTGATTGATGAGAGCAGCGGCGGCGGCAATGTCCTTATCGCCGGCAGCGAAGGCGGCGGACGTTCCCCGCCTAAGTTGGGATCTGCTGGCGATCAGAGGGAGATGAAGCGTTGCGCTGTCGTCAATGGCTATTAATGGCCATGTCTGCGAGATTCCGGTGGCATCACGAAAACGAGTCCGATCGCATGATACGTGTCTGGATTTGGGTCTGGTCTTCTGGGGAGGTGGAGGGGCGGAGAAGGGGCTAAAGGGTTGGTGGGATCACGTTGAATGAAATTAGCTGGGATGATTGGTGAAAGCAAGGTGGGATGGGCTGGTCGTCTTTGATTTATAGGTTGGTATCGCTTGGAACAGAGACTCAGGACACGATGTTAGCTGTCAATTAATTATCGACGGGAATCCTTTGCCTTTATTTATTATTTTGCATCCATGGGGCCCGATAGCGCATTGGATAACATCTGGCGTCAGAGCGAGAGGTCCGAGTTCGAGTCCTGTAGGGCGGATATCAAATGTAGGCTGAGTCACCGTTGTAGCAGGCGATGTGTTCTGGGAGTAGTTAAGATTTAAATTGTATAACAGCGCAGTGTGTTTCCTGGTCCTTAAAGAAAAGTCATTATTAGGAGGATTAGAATTATTTTATTGCCTGCATGCATTACAAGCAGAGTATGGGTAACTAATCGATTGGACATTAGCTAATTTTAATTATAATCGCTTAGCTACAAGAGTTATTATTATTATTATTATAATAAATAATTATTATTATTATTATTATTAGATTATTAACTTCTAGTTATTCATACTAGATTAGCTATGGCTCAGTCCCAAGCATCTTTCGATGGCGCTGAGAAATTGTGAGTGTCTCCAGTTACTCCTGGTCGAATTCTAGCTAGTAACCTCTCTTCCACCGTTGCTTTTCTCAAAACCTGTTTCTTCTCTTTGGCCTTGCGCACTGGGAGCTAATATGATTGGTTCATTTTAATGAGAGGCGCTTAGCTATAAATGTTTGCTAATACAATACTAATACAATATGCAAATTTCAGCAGCTAATTCTAATTTTTATCGATTAGCAATTTAACCAATAGTGCCCATCTCTGGTTACAAGGGGAGCGCTCTAACTGATCGGTTACCGTGTCCCACAATCGGCTGTCTTGCCTCACGCGTGCACTGTGCATGTGCCCAACAACAACAACGCCTTGAGCCTTGAGCGCCTCTGAGTAGTTTCCTTGAAGGGGCGCTATATAAATTTAATCGAATGACTGAATGAATGAACAACAATAACAGTGATAATAAAAATAATAAGAATCATCATCGTCATCACTGGCTAAAGGATGAATGTATCAAGACACCAATGCAGCGCCGTTGAATTATTTCTCAAAAGCTTTGCACAATCACGATCATTGTCAACATTGTAGCAATCGTCACCACATAACGATGATCACGACGACGACGATAATGATAATAATCAGAGCGCAGATGATTTATTCAGCGTAATTGTCTGAATCCGTTTTCAGTCGGCCTAGATTCGTCCAGTGTCCACCCATCAGCCTCAATTACAACGAAGCTCCGCTAATCGCCGTCAATCTCCCTTAAAACGACGACGAAACCCAATTAGCCGGCGTATAAGCGCAATCCATAATGCATAGCGCGTCTCAGCCAATGAATGGAGCTGTTATTTACCGAACTCATGTAGCGCCCTAATTTTCAGGAAGTGAGTCTGTTGAGCTGGCCAGCGCAAATTGCACGCGGCACGGCCAAAGAGTCATTATAGTTTCATGCGTTGCTGACTTGCTGTCCAACTCGTCCGCCATTTTTATGCTTTGACGGAACAGCGACACCTAGCGCTTGACGGCAGCGGTTGTGGCCCCCTAGCGGACGGCGGTGAAGTGTCTTTGAGGAATTGACGGTGGTTGAATGTGCGTTATTTAAGCCTCGAAGGAACTGGTGGAGTGTCGTCCAATGTGGTGTGAGGTACAGTACGTCAGCCGAAACATCACACTGTTCTGTACAGATGCTCGTAAAATATATGTAAAATATATAAAATATAATATATTAAGGATCCTGAGTGGCCGAGTGGGTTGGTGCCCGCTCGCCGCGCCGGCGCCCCGGTTCGCTTCCCGGTCGGGTCGGTTTATCAGAGATTAATTTCTCGGATCTTTACTGCGGGTGGCTCGGTCGCATTATAAACGTGGAGTACAATATACACACAACACAACACAATATACTGGGGCGCGGTGGTTAGGGGTATGTTCGGTGCCTTGCAGCTGGAGGGTTGCGGGTTCGAATCCACCTCAAAGCCGTCGCGTAGGGACCCTGGGCAAGTCCTTCACTCGCAATTGCTCATGCGCTTGGCGTGAAACTCCGACTACAGCAGTAGTCGGGAGCGCCTCTGAATAGGAAATCTGGTGAGGCGCTATAACAAGTGTTCAAATACAATACAATACAATATGGATGTTGTATCCATGGGTGGTATTTATTGAATGCATTCACTGTATGTGAATATGCTGAGTAAAACAATCTGTATGTAGGCCTAATTGAATTAAATAATACTGCATGTAGGCCTAATTGCAATGAATGAAAATGAAATAATACTGTATGTAGGCCTAATTGTATTGGATTAAATAATACTGTGCCTAGGCCTAATTGTATTGAATTAAATAATACTGTATGCAGGCCAAATTGTATTGAATTAAAAATTAGTCTATGTGGGCCTGTTTAGCATAACTTCAGCACCTGGGCCTACTAACTGAAACATAAAACTGACGAGATATGTTATTGTGTTGGCAAATAATGCCTCATGAAATCTTTCTTGTATAAAAATCAGGCGATCATATATATCAGCGGTACAATAATCAGAAAACGCTATTAGCGGAATCTGTTTTCCTTCTGTTCCCACCTTTTGAGGTCTATTCATATTTTTCTTCGAATGCCGGTCCTATCGACTCCCTATTGATATTCAATAAAATTCCAAAAGGGAAATCTAACGAGAGCGTCCTAGAATGGACGTGGTGCTGCTAATCGTCCTCTATCACGCCTCGTTTTAATGGCGACATACTTCTGGCATTGGAAATTAGGTTTTCTTATTCTTTTGTAATATATACTGCCAGCGATGTGTGGATGAATGAATGGGTGAATGGATGAACGGGTGAATGGATGGATCCGAGTTGAAATTTACCCATTTCCTCGCGGTTGAAGCCAGCTGAGCGTAAAAAACGACAATTGTAAACGACAACTGTATGCAATTTTTGAGACAGACATTGCGCCTCTGAATTGCTGAGTGGCGCTCTATAAATGTTTGATACAGACAGACAGACAAATAGAGATATATAGAGTTTACGGTGAGACAGAAAGGTATACAGAGAGACACAGAGATACAGAGAGAGAGAGAGAGAGAGAGAGAGAGAGAGAGAGAGAGAGAGAGAGAGAGAGAGAGAGAGAGAGAGAGAGAGAGAGAGAGAGAGAGAGAAGAGAGAGAGGGGCAGACTATATAAATGTTTGATTGCAATTACAGACAGACAGACAGTTATAGAGACAAAGACTGAGACAGAACAGAGATATATAGAGCAATACGGAAAGTTAGAGAGGTATATATACAGAGAGACAGAGAGATATTCAGAGAGATAGAGAGATAGAGAGGGAGAGAGACAGAGACAGAGAAAGAGAGAGTGCGTGTTGTGTTCTCTGGCGTATTGGACGGCGGTTCGTTCTTCCAGAACAAGACTTGGGAACGCAAAGAATAGTAATGACAGCTCTTAGCGAAATTGAAGCCTGGCTATTACGAGAATCAGTCATTCACATCACACACACACACGCACACATAGGCTACATACACACTAGGCTGGAGCAAAAAATATTTTTTGAGCACAATAGTGCATACACGCGCGCATTCACGCCCACGAGCACATATGAAATTCTTTGGAAACACACACACATATTCACACAGACGGACACGCATACACACGCGTGCACGCACACACATCGCACACACACACACACACACACACACATATATATATATATATATATATTTATATATATATGCAACTTAAATGTGATGCTTAATGTTCGCCTTAGGAAACGATTGAGACAGGCCTGCTATTATAACATAACAGGGAGCTAATCAAGTGCTAGTAGTAAAGTAATAGAGTAGTTGTGCAGCATAATCTAAGCTAAGCTTTTAAGAATAATATAGCGCCGTAATCGTAATCAGAATCTAAAGCGCTATAAAAACGTAACAATGGAAACAGGGTAAGTCTGTAGAAGTATGATGCTCTATAAAGACTTAGGACTAGGCAGCCGATTGGTTAGACCGTTAGAGCGCTCGCCTTGTCCACCGCGACTGTTACCCCGTGCAGGGACCATAGCAAGTAGCCTACTTCATTCACAATTGCTTATTATTGTATTGTATTTGAACATTTATAAAGCGCCTCTCGCAGTGCAGACCACTCAGAGGCGCTAATTATTTTAACTATTAATATTATTATTTCTATTATTCCACTGCATCCACTTCCCCTAATTATACTCTCGCTCACACACAACGAAAACAACTGCAGCAACTACGTCAACAACCGGATGTCGTAATTACTTAGCTGCAATTGGTTGCTATATATAGAGGTTGTGAAGCTGGTCCTTTTTTCTCAGTGGCCTATCGTTGACCCCAACCAAGTACAAAGCATGCACCAGTCTCGGAGTAAATAGCTTTGTTTTCGAGGGGCTGTTTGCGTCCATTGCACGAGTTAGCACCACTCGGGTGTTGCATCGATCGTGGTGTTAACTCCTGCCACCGTTGTACGTAAACGGATCTGTCCAATTGCGCGATGGTTACACGACCCCCTGCGTTGTTATGTTGTGGTAGAGAATAGTCTAGTTGAGAAGAGTCAAGGAATTGGATTTGTGTATGACTGGGATCCAATAAAGCGAAGAAGAATGTGAAAAAGAGAACGTAAAAGAAGAATGCGAAGAAGAAGAATGCAAAGACGAAGAATGTGAAGACGAAGAATGTGAAGACGAAGAATGTGAAGAATGCGATGAAGAAGAGGAGGAGGAGGAGGACGAGGACGAAGAAGAACAACAACAACAACAGGAATGCGAAGAAGAACAAAAACAAGAAGAACAAGAACAGCAACAAGAACAGGAATGCGAAGAAGAAGAAGAAGAAGGAGGAGGAGGAGAAGGGGAAGAGAAGGAGGAAGAGAAGGAGGAGGAATTGAAGGAGAAGAAGGAGGAGGAGAAGGAGGAGGAAGAGAAGGAGGAGGAGATGAAGGAGAAGAAGGAAGAGGAGGAGAAGAAGAAGGAGGAGGGAAGAGAAGGAGGAAGAGAAGGAGGAGGAGAAGGAGGAAGAGAAGGAGGAGGAGGAGATGAAGGAGAAGAAGGAGGAGGAGGAGATGAAGGAGAAGAAGGAGGAGGAGATGAAGGAGAAGAAGGAGGAGGAGATGAAGGAGAAGAAGGAGGAGGAGGTGAAGGAGAAGAAGGAGAAGAAGAAGGAGGAGGAGAAGGAGGAGGAGAATAAGGAGTAGAATATGTTCTGCTTGAGTGTCAATTGCTTTCAGTGACTATCGTTTCATTAGCCATTCCATGAACAGTTGATCGATTGACGGAAATAGAAGAAGTCGAAGACGATGATGATGATGAATCGTCCGTCAGCGATCATGTCTTTAAAGGGAATACATCAAGGGAAAGTCAGTTATCAGGTAGAAACCAGGAAAGAATTAAGGAAGCAAGAAGGAAACATGGAAACGAAGAAGGAAGAGAGAGAGTATAGAGAGAAGAAAGGATGGATGGATGGATGGATGGATGGCTGGATGGCTGGATGGATGGCTGGATGGATGGTGGATGAGTGGGTGGATGAGTGGGTGGATGGGATGGATGGGTGAATGGGTGGATGGTTGGATGGGTGGTTGGGTGGGTGGGTGGATAGATAGATTGAGTAGGTGGGATGAGATCGTTTTTTAAGCAAACAGATGCTTTGTCCCTCAGTGTCCCATGAATAGCCTTATACTAATACATTAATGCATGTATGTATACAGGCCTGCCCAGACTCCTACAAACGACTGTATTAGGGTCTGCCCTGGAAGCAGTTACACGTGAATAGGATTTATAGCAAAAGCAAAGCAGAGTCATTGTAAACAAACGCGTTTCTGACTTCCGCGATTTGAATTACCAGGTGCGCATATGGGAGGGGGAAGGGGACCAAGACATCAGACACAACGTGGCGTTCCCTCCTTTTCAGGCACTCACCGAGGTTTATACCTATATCAACAGTCATTAGCAGCTACCAATTAGCAATTAGCAGTTAGCAATTAGGTGTCTAGCGCGCATTTGGCTCTTCATTGGCGCCTCTTGCGCTCATAGAGTTCCCTTGCATGCAGCCAGGCAGGTGAGCGCTGTGCCTTAATAACTGTTTTGCGCGC